>QEPC01003635.1:1034814-1064002 GCA_003113815.1 Sphenodon punctatus | reverse complement strand
CGCAGCCTGGACTCGGGGAGGTTTTTGTGGTTTTTTTACTTTTTGGTGGGGCTTTCATTGCTTACATTGCAGCCATTCATTTAAATGGCTGCAATGTAAAAAAATCCGGTACCCGGAATCCGGTAACCGGACCGGATTACCAGGTTGAATCCGATAATGCCGGTACGCCCAGTACCGGCATTATCGGATTCCGGATTTACCGGTTTTCCCGCCCCTACCAAGCACAAAACAAAAAGACATCACTCACCTGAATCTTCTGACTTCTAGGGATATAAACAGGGTCCTGAAAAGAGAGAGAAAAAATCTTATTCCTCCCAAGAATTGGACAAGTGATTCTGTGCAGGAAAAGGACTCTGTACCAAGTCATCCTCAAAAACACACGGTACTGAAGTCCGTACAAGAAGATCCTGTTCACAAGACAAAGGCACCATTGATACCAGAGCCGGCATGGAAGCATTCCGCACTGATGAAACGGGTCCCTTCTCCAAAGACAGTAGTTCCTACACAGAAGAACCCATCTCATAATATTACAGTTGCAACGCTATCAAGAACCCCAACCAAGAAAACCCCATTGGCTCAACCTAATTTAACGGGGCTTCTCATAAAACAACTACCAACACCAACCATCTCGGTGGTACTGGGAACATCTGAGACATTGAGAGCTTCTCACAAGATAATACCAATTATGAACACTGTGGAGAGAGCAAAACAAATCTTTACCCCAGCATTGCAACTGCCCATACAGATCTTACAAACACATAAGAACACAAGTAGTGCCATACTGAGTCAGACCAATGGGCCATCAAGCCTAGCATCCTGTTCTCCAACAGTGGCCAATCTCAATCACATGGGGGAAGAACCAACAGTCACAATGGGCAATCCATTCCGTCATTCACTCCTAACTCCCAACAGTAAAAAGTTCATCCCATAAGCTGCTTGGTTAATGGGCATTAATAGACCTACTCTCCAAGAACGTATTTAGTCCTTTTTTTAAACCCAGCTATACTACTGGCCTTGACAACATCTTCTGGTAACAAATTCCATAAATTAATTATGAGTTGAGTGAAAAAGTACTTCCTTTTATTTGTTTTAAATCTGCCGGCAGCTAGTTTCATGGAGTGTCCCCTAGTTCTAGTACTATTTGAGAGGGTAAATAACCGTTCCCTATCTACTCGTTCCACACCACTCAAGATTTTATAAACCTCTCTATCATTTATAAACCTTGTACCTCAGGGACCGCCTCGCCCTCTGCGCCTCAAAGCGGCTCCTTCGGTCTGCCGGGGGTGCCTTCTTGGAGGTCCCCCATGTTAAGCGGGGGGCCACAATGGAGAGGGCATTCTCGGTGGCCGGGCCACGCCTTTGGAACTCCCTTCTGGAGGAAGCTCGCCTGGCCCCAAGCCTTTTGATATTCCGGCGAAGATGTAAATCCTGGCTGTTCGCCCAGGCCTTTGGGGAGGGTGGGTTAATGGGGTTTTATCTCCCCTACCCTATTTTATTGTTTTAAATGTTTCCCGGGCCCTGTTTTAATACTTTATGTATTTTTGATGTGTTTTTAACTGGTTTTATATGTATTTTATATTTTTTTGTTGGAAGCTGCCCCGAGCTGTTTTCAGGAGGGGTGGGGTATAAATCTAGAAATAAATAAATAAAATGTCCCCTCTCAGTTTTCTCTAAGCTGAAGAGACCCAGCTTGTCAAGTCTGTCATTGTACAGAAGCCATTCCATACAGTTTATCATTCTCATTGCCCTTCTCTGTCCCTTTTCTAGTTCAGCTATGCCTTTTTTGAGATGGGGTGACCAGAACTGCACACACTATTCCAGGTGCGGTCGCAGTTATTCAATCCAATTCAGATTCATACTCAATCCCTATCCCTGACCCTCTTTAGGGTCTCACAAGACAAAGGGTGAAAACAGACATGACGCTAACCACCCTTTAACCACCCTTGGTGGTTATTTATGCATGTTGCAGGGCTGTATTGGTGCCCTATGCAGCCCTGCAACATGCATAAATAACCACCCAGGGTGGTTAAAGGGTGGTTAGCATCATGTCTGTTTTCACCCAAAGTTGCCAGAAGAAGTCCACTCATTGCTCTGAAAAGTGGTGATTGAGAAAGTACCCAAGATTTACAGGGAACGATATTTTATTCATGATACTTCATAGTTGCTTTCTGGAATACTTTGCTGACTGAGGCCATTGACCAAACGGTTCTTAGGCATCTTCTCCCTAAGCATCGGCACCGCAGGTCTCCTTGGTTTACAGAGAATCTGCAGCGGCTGAAACGAATAGGGCAGCGGTTGGAACAACAATGGTGTTGTACTCGCGCTCAGACCAACAGATGGCAGCATAGAGTTAAAGACCAATGCTGTGGCTGTGCAGGCAGCAAAAAAGGGGTTCTTTGCTGCTCTCCTAGCATCTGTGAAGTCACGTCCAATGGAGCTTTTCTGGGTGGTGAGAGGACTGGTCAGTCCTCCTGGAACTGGAATTTTCCAGTGTTTGCTGTGGCATGTTTGTTGACTATTTTGCAGATAAAATCGCTCGTATTCACCATGACTTTGATGCCGCATTTGATACAGTAGGAGAACCAGAGGTTATGGAAGACCCATCTTGTCCAGTTTTGTGGGATCAGTTTCAGTGGGTGTCGCCCCTGATGTGGGGGATGTTCTTAGGGTGGTTAGAGCCACCTCTTGCGAATTAGACCCGTGCCCATCCTTGGCTGGTTAAGGCCAGCTGGGAGACGCTGGGGCCGTTGCTGGTGGGGGTGGGGTCAGTGCCTCCCTTTCGGAGGGCAATGTGCCAGGTTGCCTCAAAGAGACAGTGGTGTGGCCTCTGCTCAAGAAACCATCTCTTGACATTGACGCCCTTGTCCGCTTATCGGCTAGTCATTAACCTTCCCTTTTTAGGGAAGGTTATTGAATAGGTGGTGGTTCAGCAGCTGTAGAAGCATCTGGACCACATCAGTTTTCTGGATTCCTCGTAGTCCGGCTTTCATCCGGGTTATGGCACTGAGACTGCGCTTGTGGCCTTGGTTGACAACCTTCACCGTGAATTGGGTCAGTGCTGGTTGACCCTTCTGATTATGTTAGATTTGTCAGCTGCTTTTGACACCATTGATCGTGAGATGCTGGGGACCTGCTTGCGGGACCTAGCCCGGGTGGGTGAAACTATTCTTGAATGGTTCCGTTCCTTCCTGGCTGGGAGAACTCAGCAGGTGGTAGTGGGGGACTGTTCTTCTCCCTGGGACCTCTCGTGTTGAGTTCTATAAGGTTCTATTCTGTCTTGTTTCCTGTTCAACATGTACATGCAACCATTGGGCGAGGTCGTGAGAGGGTTTAACGTTTGGTGTCATCAATATGCTGATGACACCCAACTTTGCCTCTCCTTTTCAAATGACCCAGACCCACAGTCTTGGTGCTTACTCGGTGTCTGGCGGCTGTGGGGGACTGGATGAGGGTAAGCCATCTGAAGCTGAATCCTGACAAGACAGAGGTGATGCTGGTGGAGAGGGCTGTGGGGATGGCGTCCCCCATCATTGATGGGGTTCTCCCCCCACTGGTCCCTCAGGTTAGCAGTCTGGGAGTGCTGCTCGATTCCTAGCTCCACCTGGATGCCCAGGTGGGGGCTGTGGCGAGGAGCGTGTTTCACCAATTATATCTGATGCGGTGGCTTCGGCCGTACATCTCGGACTCCGACCTTGCCACTATCATCCATGCTTTCATCACCTCAAGACTGGACTACTGTAACACACTCTATCCATGATGACGGTTTCGAGGCTGCAACTGGTGCAGAATGCACCAGGCCATCTCTTTACAGGGATAGGTCGCTGTGAGTACATTACACCAGTGCTCCGTTCTTTGCACTGGCTGCCTATAGCCTTCCAGACCCATTAAAGGTGTTGGTACTTATCTATAAAGCCCTATACGGCCTGGTCCCTACCTATCTGCGAGACTGCCTCACCCCCCGGGATCTCAATCGACCACTGCAGTCGACTGGGAGCGTCCTTCTCGAAGTTCCCTGAGTATCTCAGGGGACAACTATTGAGAGGGCGTTCTCAGTGGCCGCACCAAAGCTATGGAACTCTTTCCCGGCAAAAGTCTGTGTGGCCCAGAACTTCACTTCTTTCCGACGACAGTGCAAGACCTTGCTGTTCCGCTAGGTGTTTGGTGGGGGGGATGGGTAAGGGGTGAGAGGGGAGGGGATTTTTTAAAAACTCTGCCATTTGGATTGTTTTTTATTGTTTTCTTTTTCTATTATATTTATATTGTATTTTATGTTTTTAATTAATATTATTTGTGAGCTGCCCCTAGCTGCTTATAGCAGGAGGGTGCGGGGTATAAAATCTGCAAAATAAAGAAATAGTTCCAAAAAAGGATAGAGGACTTAGACCTATCTTGGATCTTAGGAAATTAAGTTGTTGTAAGCCGCCCCGAGCTGCCTGTGGCAGGAGGGGCGGGATACTAAATTTATTTAAATAAATAAATAAGTTCATAAAGAAATTTTTAACTATCCTGAATTTATTATCCTCATTAACACAAAATGATTGGTTTGTGGCTCTTGACTTGAAGGACGCTTATTTCCATATACCGATATGACAGAATCACATAATTTTTTGCACTTTGTAATAGATGAGACGCATTGCCAGTACAAAGTGCTTCCTTTCCGTCATTCAGCAGCAGCAAGGGTGTTCACCAAGACCATGGCAGCAGTCACAGCTGCATTGAGAAGAGAAGGAATTCACATCTTTCTGTACCTAGACGACTCATTACATCAGACTTCTACTCAAGAGAACTTCGACAGTGACAGAAGACATGTCGGAAATCCTGGGGCTGATAGACAACAAAGAAAAATGAACACTAGAGCCTGTTCATATAATGAAATTCATTTGGACAATTTTGCATGTGCCAAGACAAAAAGTATTTATGCTAAAAGACAAGTTTGTCACCATAAAGAAGACAATTGTGTACCTCAAACAACATCCCATGCAAAGAGTAAAATCCTTCCTTCAACTGGTGGGTTTGCTCGCCTCAGTGACTATGGTCGTGCCCTATGCAAGACAAAGCTTTTGACCGTTCCAGAGATGGATTCTTCATTGTTATCGTCCAAACTTCATGCCTCTTTCCAAGATACTAACTGCACCTCCAAGTATAGAGATAGATTGATTTATTAGCGTGACCATAGGTCATTGCTTTACAAAACAAAAAACACACAATAAACACATACAATCATTAAATATAAAACGTAAAAACACAATAACGACGAACAGGTACCACATAACCACTTCCTATTGGCAAATCTGCTAGGATACCTTAAGCTAAACCAAGCAGTTACCTTAATTCTTACTCTAGCCTACCTGTCAGAACCCAAGGGGCAGAAGGGTAAAAACTAAGAATCTAATTAATTGCTAGCACAAACTTATGCAATAATGCAAAAAAGGAAGAGGCAAAAACACCCACTATCAACCCTTATAGCCCAAAACAGCTGTTCTACATATGGCATCAGCAGCCATAATTTCTGCAAAAATCGAGACCCCTCTAGGGGGAAATCCCCGTTCTTCTACAGAAAATTGGTTGAGCAAACAGGGGCTTGAGACAATAGGGCAGTGGGACAGGGGCACAGATGGAGGTCTACAAGAAGACCTTTGTCTCACTGTTGCCAAATCCTCAGCTAAATCAGTTAATTTTATATCCGTAGGGGTCTGTGAAACTCTCTCCATAGGAAGAGACAGGCCTGGATTAACCAATGGGGCTGACCCAAGGGACATATGACCTAGCATTGGTGGAAGACCAACATTCAATAAATTACGGGGCCCACTGGACAGAGCAAGGCCAGATTTGGCTGTGATGTTTCCCTCATGGGTCCGTGCTGGAGGTCTACTATCAATTGGGGTCTCCAGCAGGGTGAGGGTCTTCCTTTTTGGAATCTGAGCGGAATATAAATTTCTATCAGGGGGAACCAAATTTTCGGGGAAGTTTGATGCAAAAGTGGAAAAATTCCTTTTTTAGATTGAAGATTAACCATATGTACACCGCATAAAGAAAAAAAACTAAAATAAGAAAAAAGGTTCTCTGCTATAGCTGAAGTGTGAAAATAAATTACCATACGTATAACACTTCCCCTTGTGGGCAAGTGGAAAATCCGACTAATGTGAGAAGGCAAAAAGGGACAACCTAAAATATGGGCAATATGCTGGCTTATCCGGAGTTTAGAATCCCAAACAGGCAATACCCCAGATGACAGAGGATAGATGGTGAACACCAAAGCATCTGCCACCTGGATAAGGTTCTGGTCCTCAGCAGCCTTTAGAGCTGGTGGACCAGAGTAAGCAGGACTATAAAAAAGGGATGTTTGGGTTGCCTGATCTACACACAAAGGGGCCGGCCCAGCCCTGGTCCCCCCAAATACATCCATCTGCTCCCCAATCCTGGATAGCTGCAGCAGGATGTCTTGAGAATGAACCTCAAGGCCCTGGATTCGAGCCTTTAGCATCAATAGGGACTCTTCTACCTGCTGGAGCTGGTGAAACACATGTGTCTCCAAATTATCAGGGGGAGCAACACTTAATTTGGTAGGAGAGCCAGAGCAACTATTGGGGAGTCCCCCTTTCCCTACGGTAGGCCTAGCAAAAGACTATGTCTCCCCCAGGATTTCATCAACTAGGCCTTATGGGGAGGGCGGAATTCTAGAATGGGCAACAGGCAACTCCACTGCCCGGTGATCATGAGCCAGTACATCTAATTGTGAGGGAATTGCCTCTTCCAGTTCTCGCACAACAAGAAATTGAGGCTCAGTCTTCTTGTGACGAGGCAGGACTAGGCAAGCTGCGTCACAAGCGGGAGCAGGCTGGGGCCTAGCTGCAAGCTGTGATGTTTCCCTGGACCTTGCAGCCAAAGCTTGCCATCTCTCACCCTGTTTTTTGAAGGCCAAGGCGCAGGATAGCAAGGAGTCATGGGGGGCCTGCAGAGCTAAATTGTTAGGCTGAAATTCAACAGCTACACCTCCCACCTCAGGATTCACAACAACCTGGGAAGAGACACCTTGGGCCGAAGTTGTACGAGTGTCTGAAGAAACCCGCCCTACATCAGGAAGTTCCACTAGAGGATGTGCGGGGCGATGGGGGGATACCTTCCCCTTAAGATCTTTTACTACCGGCACTGTACAAAAACAGTCCTCGAGCTGAAGTTGACCCGCCCATGCCCTAGTGGTCATCCCCTGCTTCTTCTTATTCTTGCCCATCTTGGGCATGGAAACAATGAAAAATTCCAATAATAAGACAAAAGATATAATAATATAAAATAAAATCACTTCAATCCCAAGGGCAATAGTCTAAATGACAAGCACGCATACACAGGAATCAAAACCCAGGCCCCACACTGGCCTGACGCCTAAGGCTGTGCGCACAAGGGCGCGCCCTTGCGTGCGCAGCCCTTAGGCGCGCTGCCCCCGCGCACGCCTCCGGCGCCGCTGGCAAGCGGGGGGGTCTTTAGCTTGCCCCGGGAGTCTGACTCCTCCCACCGCTCAGCTGCTCTGAGGAAGGGGGGAACCCTCAGCAGCGATAGGAGGCTCCCTCTGGGCAACAGAACTTGGCAATGGCAGGCAAGTCTCACTGGTCCCAGGTGCAAGGAGGGCGGGCTCGGCGCTGCCGGCAAGCAGGGGATATCTTTAGCTTGTCCCGGGACTGTGACTCCTCCCACCGCCCAGTTGCTCCGAGGAAGGGGGCAACCCTCAGCAGCGATAGGAAGCTCCCTCTGGGCAATGGGGCTTGGCAACGGCAGGCAAGTCTCACTGGTTCCAGGTGCAAGGAGGGCGGGCTTGGCGCCTCCGGCAAGCGGGGGAGGATCTTTAGCTTGTCCCGGGAGTGTGACTCCTCCCACCGCCCAGCTGCTCCGAGGAAGGGGGCAACCCTCAGCAGCGATAGGAGGCTCCCTCTGTGCAAACGGGGCTTGGCAACGGCAGGCAGGTCTCACTGAACCCAGGTGCAAGGAGGGCGGGCTTGGTGCCGCCGGCAAGCGGGGGGGGCGGTCTTTAGCTTGTCCCAGGAGTGTGACTTCTCCCACTACCCAGCTGCTCCGAGGAAGGGGGCAACCCTCAGCAGCGATAGGAGGCTCCCTCTGGGCAACGGGGCTTGGCAACGGCAGGCAAGTCTCACTGGACCCAGGTGCAAGGAGGGCGGGCTCGGCCTCCAAGTATACTAACTTCATTGGCATGGTGGAAGAATCCCCATCACATGCTAAAAGAAATGCCCTTTCAACTACCTACTCTGGATGTCATGATAACGATGGACACATCCCTTATGGGATGGGGAGCTTATTGTTGAAGTCTGCAAATAAAGGACTATTGGTTGCCAGAGAAGAAAGAATATCACATCAACTTTCTAGAGTTGAAGGCAATAGAACTGGCATTGAAATCCTTTAGAAGACTTCTGTCTGGACACTTAGGCCATTTTTAGATGGGGCGCACCCACCCAGGTCCACCCATTCCCCACAGACCCAGGTGACCATCTGAAGGCAGTGTGAGTGGAGGCGCACTCTGGTGACCCATGCACTGCTCACCCATGCCCCTGCATGGAGCAACCTGGGTTTTTCCCTGTTCCCCATTCATGCTCCTGTTGCTCCATGCAGGGGCATGAATGGGCAGCAGGCACACACCAACTGCACACCCATCCTCCACCGTCTATCTCCCCTCCCCCCCCTTAAGTGTGTGGCAATGCACACGGACCCACCCCCCAGGTGGGTCTGTCTAAAAATGGTCTTAGTGTAAGTACTCTCGGACAACAATCTATGTGGCATCTAAACAAGCAAGGTGGAAAAATGTCACCTCACTTTTCCAAGTTAGCAGAGATCATTTGGAGGTGGTACATCAGCCACAACAGATATGCCAGAGGTGTTCATCTGCCAGTAGCAGACTCACTAAGCAGGTCCACTTAGAAATAACATGAGTGATCACTGAGAATCGATATAGTTCACAAGCTATTTGAAAGATGGAGTCAGCCAGATGTAGATCTTTTTGCTTCACAACAAGGGATCCTCAGGTCTTGGGGGATACATTCATGATTCAGTGAAACTTCAGCCTCAATTATGCTCCACCAATTCCGCTGATAACGAGTCTTAGAAAAAGTTTGAATGGATAATGCACATCTGATTCAGGTTGCACCGGCTTGGGCTCGTTGGTACTCAATCATTCTCAAGCTTCAATGTGGTGTATCCCCTCTAAAAATCTCCATGGACCTATTGTCGAAGGACCTCGGAAGACTTTGCACCCAAATCTGGGTGCATTGATTTTGGCAACATGGTTGATCCAAGGGTTAGGGACATGGAAGATGTATCCCATAATGTTCTTCAAATTATAGGCCCTTTTTAAACGAGCTGCAGTGTGGGGTGGGGTGGGTGCGCAGGCGGTGGGAGATCACCATTACACTGGTGCACACCCATCTTCACCCACCTCCACACACAGAGCAACTGTTGTTTTTGCCGGTTGCTCCGTGTGTGGGCGATGGGTGGAGATGGGTGTGCCATGGGAGTGCGCCCGCACCCCCTACCCACCCGCTGCAGCAGTCACATGGGTGGCGCCCACGCAACAGATCTACGTAGGCATGCATGGGCTCGTCTCATGTAAAAAGGGCCATAGACAGTGCTATGAAACTTTCAGCTTTGCAGGCTTAGAGTCATACAAGGTGCAGGTTCTCCCTATGGGCTTTTATTCTTGAAGGAGAATAACTCTTCCAGTCATTGATAAAAGTGCACCTCACTGTCATCATATTAAAACATGATTATATTGGAGTAAAGTCTGTATTTTCCACTTAAATTTCTAAATCTTTTATAAAATGACTTAGTTTACCATATCCACCAAAGCCCCAACATATGCCAATGTGGGATCTAAATTTGGTCTTACAAAGACTTATGTGGCCACCCTTTGAGTGATGGGTACCTGTCCTCTCCAATACTTCCTATAGAAAACCATTTTTCTAGTTACAGTCACATCAGCAAGAAGAGTTAGCGAGATTACTGCATTAAGAGCTTCAGAGCCATATATAATTTTCCATAAGGACAAAGTAGTGTTGTGACAATACCCAGCTTTCCTACCTAAAGTAGTCACCCTGTTCCACTTAAACCAAGAAATTTGCTTGCCAGTATTATTCCTAGACCACACAGTAGTCATGTAGAGACAGTTTATACGTACATTGGATATTTAAAGGGACCTTTAAGTATATATAGATAGAACTCAAGACCTTAGACTGGATGACACTTTATTCATTTCAGAACAGGAGGCAAAGAAAAGGAAAACCCTTTCTCCCCAAAGAATTTCAAAGCTAATTGTGGGTTGCATAACAATTTGCTACACCTTTGAGGGACGTTTTTGCATGAAGGGCTGAGACCACATTCTACAAGGTCAATTTCCAGCTCTGTAATTTCATTAGGGCATATCCCAGTAGTGGATATTTGGCAGGCAACAACTGTGGCATCCTACAACATATTTACAAAACATTATTTGATTGAGTTGGTGGTGAGAAAAGATGCTAAATGTGGGAGAGCAATATTAAATTCTACTCTAAGATAATTCCTTGACCTCTGTCCAGTTGGACATACTGCTTTTAATCTCCCAACAGTGGGAATGCACTCAGCCACTCGAGGAGGAAAGACTCTTTTGCATTCCCAAATGCTGCCTGCCATCCCCACTACTTGGAATTACAGTCATGGTTTATAGTGAGCATAGGTAGTGGTTGGAAGGAACAGAACAGCCCTGCCCCTTTTATACCCTTGCCTCAGTGTGTGGCAACCCTCGCACTTGGAGGGAGAGGCTCGTTTTGTGCTGAAGACTGCTTTAAAGGCTCCGTGGACATTGGCTGTGCTGCGCACACCCAACAGTGGGATTGCACGGAGCCATCTCTGGGAATAACAGTTACTAGTAAGTAAGCTGTCTTTTCCCAGATAAGCTAAAATATTTCCGATTAGAAGGCTAAAAATTTCCATTTTTCTACAAAGAGAGAGGGATAACCAGGGCTTCAGTGGGGCTACTCTGGAGTATGTATGTGACTTTGTGGATGATGGCCTTTGTTTGTAGAGTGATAGGTCATCGAATAGGAGACCATCTCATTAAAACCTTCAAAACATGGAAAGAACTTGAGTTACTTCTTAGAGCAGTTGATATAATGGATGTTAATAAACGTGACACTGCCTGCTATGACCCGCTTGGGCCAGAGCCATACCTGTGTGTCTGTTAGTGGGCCACCAGATGTGGGCCGGCTACAGGCCTTGACCCAGGTACAAGTTCCATGACCTGACCTGACCAGGGGCGGCCCTCTCCCCCCAGATGTGTAACCAGTGTGCTGGCTGTATGTATATTAACATCCAGTGCTTTTTGCACAGGTCTCTCTGCTTGCATTCATGTTACTAAGTGTTGCTGTTTTTATACTGAAGGCAAAGGGATACAAACAATGCCAGTACATCAACGTTTTCAAAATAAATTCAAGCTGTGCCCTCATTGAGAGAAAAAAATAATCATTGCAACCCCAAATCTTAGAAATGTTGTATATTCCAGCTCCCAGTCTAATTGGGACCCCATTTAGCCATGTGTTAATCCCATGTGTGGTTCTGACCCCTAGTCTAGGAATCTCTGCAGTCCCCTTTAATCAAATCAGACTGTAAATCATGTGGCACATACACACTACCTTAGACTGCTGTTTGGCCTGAAGGTTTATTGGCAGACATTTAGGAGGATTTACATAGCTCAGCAGTGGCTTCCTCACTTTTGTCTAATGTGGATATTGCATGCCCATGCATCTTGCTTGTCTTTCAGAATAAGATCATCAAAAAGGTGTTCTCTAGATGCTTGATCTTGGGAGGGTATTGTTGCTGTAACAGTATGCTATGCTATGGGTGCCAATGGAAATTACTTTTTTAGACAGCAATTCTCAACCCACACTTATTTTGGAGTTGACCATGGAAGTCAGCGGGACCACTCTTGAATACGGGACTTCAGGACTGAAATGTTGTTTCTTCTCTGTAAAGGAGAATCAGTTCATTTGGGGAAGAGAGGGATGCTCTCCTCTCGCACCCACAGCATGTTCACAGCGCCAAAGCCAGGGAAATTGTGAAGCCCCTCCCCCCTTACAAAATGGTGGTGTGGACCCTCTCCTAACCTAGGAATGTTAGCTGGACCCACCATTCAGAAAAAGAAAAATGTGACCACAATTAACATTCGATATTCAATTAAACATAACATAGCATCTCCTTCATGGCGGAGTCTCCTGTGTTGCAGGCCCTGAGGGGATTTGATGATCTGCGTATGCCATTATTTCTAATTTATTCATACATCACATGTGCCCGGGATCCCCTCTTACATTGCAGGAGCCGGAGGTTCTCCATAGGCAGGGGCTCACCACAATTGAGGCACTGTGGCCCACACTTCATACCAGTGCTTTTCCTGCTTGTGTATTCATGGGCCCCATGTGTTTGAGGGCCTCTACCGCACAAGGCCCTGTGTGATCACACAATCTGTACTTGCCTAGAGCCTGCGCTGCATGTTCGGGGTGTGTATTCACACCAATTTGAATATCTTTTCAGCCTTTCTTTCTTTCTCTCTGTCTCTCTCCCTATTGGACAGAAATGCTTAGAGCTAAAGAACAGCCTGTTGACCCAGCAGAAAGGGGCTCAGTCATCACTGGAACGTCTCAAAACTCTCATTAGACTGATACAGAATGAGCAGATGATTCAGGTTACCATGACGACCACCACCACCTCCTCCCTGCTAACCGTCCCTTGGATCAAACCCTCATCTGCCTCGGCTGCCATGCACAAAGCCTTGCAGCAGTCACAGGGTAACAACTGACAGAGCCATCTGGGGAAAGGGAAGAACTTTACACGTGCAAAGGAGAGATTAAAGAAAAACAAAAGGAAATGGAAAACAATCTCTGATTTTCTACACATGGAGCTTGCAGACCAGGCAGTTCAGCTTGTAGGTCACTCTCACGGCAACTTCCCACAGAGCAGATTATGCTGCAGTTTTGTATTTGCTGAGACCTTCAGTGCTTATGAGATTTTTTTGTTATGTTGGCCTTAATGTATTTATGACTAAGAAGGAAAAGGGAGCATACGGCCGATAGAGAAGGGAGTATCCCTTGGGGAGGGCAGACAGTTTGAAAGTTCTCCTTTCAAGGCAAAATAATTTTAAATACAAAGAGTTAGTAAACTAGTAGAGAGGTAGTTGGTTTGAAAGCTACTTGGGGGAGGGAAATTGGTAATATAAAAAAACAAAAAAGAATGACTTAAGACTTGACATGGATTCCTAGCCAAATGGACAAGGTCTGCCACCTGGATCCAGCAGGTGAACTGAAAATGAGACTGTTTATAAAGAATGACATTGTGGACACTCACAGAGCCTTCAAAACAAGTGATCATTTTTCCAGTATTATTAGAGTTGAGAATTGCAGATATTTAAATAAAAACCTGTATGAAGTTAGCGTTTCTAGTGAAATATTGAAGTATTTTCATGCTGATGCTTCTGTATATGCGTTCTGAAGTATTTAAAGAGGTATGACTGTAAAACTCCTTACTTTTTTGCAGGTCCTTTTTACTTATTTTGCTAATCGATGTATTTTTCTCATGGAGTTTTTGTGCAAGATTTAGCATAAATCATCATAATAGTGAATATCTTCAGCAGGTTGGATTTTTTTTTACCTTGGTTTTTTCTTTTTTTTCTTTTTTTTTTTTTGAGATTTTTTTTATATATAAAAAAGCAAATAAACATTCTGGATTGTTTTTTTCTTTTCTTCTTGCCAGTACAGATAATATGCCAAAAATAACTTAACATTTTTGTACTGCATTTTTATTGTAAAATATGTAATGTGAAATTTATTTATTTTATTTATTTTTTTGCTTGCAGAAATATCTGCTAAACGGTACAGGACAAAAAAATGCCTCAAGGGGTTGTTTCTCTTATTGGATATATCAAGAGTTTTGTTGGGAGGGATGGGCTGTCCAAATGTTCAAAGCTTTCTGGTTTTTGGAAACTTTAATTCTTTTTTTTTAAATGTGTTGGTTTTTAGCACATTTGAAACATTTAGCATTAGCCTGAGGAGAATCCTAGAGCACCTGCTTCTTTCACTAGCTTGTCTTCCTGATACTACAAGGGTCGGTCTCTGGCCCTTTTGTAGGCCCCACAGGCCTTTGCTGTAATTCCTGAGGCCTACCTCGGAAGTTAGTGATGGGCACCCCACTTTTTCTCTTTACTGTCACAGAGTTACACACAGCCAGTTCCATCCTTAGTTCTAGTTACTTAGCACAACAGTTGTTAAGCCAAGAGGAAAGAAAGACACCACCAGAGCTGAGGCTGGTCTCTTAACAGCAGCATATCACACGGTGCCGAATGTCATTTTTAAAGCTGAGGGATTGGTCTTTTAAGTCGCCCATCACTAGACAGCACGTGGTCCCTTCAACCATTTTCACAACTCCGGGAGAAACTGTGCAGTACTATACAAATCTATTTTAATACACTTAACACTCGGTTGAACAAGATTTTTATATTCTTTTATTGATGAACAAAGTGAACTAAGTAAAACACAATTGTTATACATTGGTTATTGTATGCCAATTATGCATTCTAATGTGGCTTGCAATGTAAAAGTTTTCAGGTTTAATGGTTCTTTTTTTTCCTCCTTCTCGGACGAATTAAAAAAAAAAAAAGGAAAAAATGTGGAAGGTTGAATATGTGAAGAATTTCTGAAGAAGTGTCTCGGACTGTTAAAAGTAGTTATTTTGAAAAGGGGACTGTCCAGTGGATAGTGTGCATAGGGGAAAAAAGTGTTTGTCTTAAATATGCCAATGTAGTTTTACTTCTTTATGATGCATTAAACTTGACTGACAATTTAAAATGGTTGTAGTCACTGGTTCTCATTGCTACAGAAATCCCTCCAGTGCTGCAGTCCCTGGTCAGAGACAGGCCAAGCGGGAGGCCCAGTGCCACCCAGTGAGTTCATGGCTAAGATGGGATTTAAATCCTGCTCTCGCAAGTCCAGTACAGTGTCTACAATTGCTCTCACAAGTCTGATACCTTATCCACTAAGCTACACTGGCTCTCACAGGAATAAGAAGGTTTGAGGAGAGCAGCAACTGATTTTGACAGAACTTTGTTTTCCTGCTTATGAAATCCCACAGCTGTCTCCTGAAAAGAGCACGTCTCCTGCTTGTGCCTTGGCCCACAGGATGGAGACCTCTGTTCTAGAGGACTCGGAGAGAAAGTAAATAAGCCAAATTAATGTTACCTACAGAGATGTAGGAAAGACAAGGTAGTGTGATTATGCCACACAAAGGCATATTAAAATCCTAAATGCTGATCTTCTAAATCATAGTTATGTATAGACAACATAACTATGGCTCTTGTAGGGGGCTCATCAGACATTCCCCCCACCCCTGCTTTTCAATACCGTTCTATGTTTTTAATTTCAAGCTGTTGTGACCCTGGGGACTGTAGAACTGTCACAGCATATCATGTGTGTGTGTGTACAAGAGTGGGGGTTTCAGTAAGGAAAGGACACCTTTTATTTCTCTCCGTTACTTCCAATTTTATTAGCAATCCCAAAACAGTGGCACCAGAAGTCATTTTTAATGAACATCAAAATTGTGCCATAACCTTAACCTATAAACCCAGCGCTGTGCTAACAGACAGGAGCCAATTACAGCACTCTGCATGGTGCCTCAATAATTAATGTGGATGCAAGGATGTGTGGACCTAAGCTAGCCTTTAATCTTTCATAATAATTTAAATTACAATTTTGGTGGGGAGAGTTAGAAACGTGACCGTAGTCTCTACATACCATACCACTGTCCTTTGAAAAGCCATGGAATCTGGCTCCTCTCCAGAAAGGAGAAGATAGTTCAGCAGCTGTGCTGATCTCCGTAGCTTCACACCCCTTGATGGCAGCATGACAGGTCGCCTATCTGCAGGCAGTACCTTTTCGCATGTTATTAGTTATGTGACAGATGCCTTTGATCAACAGCCAGTTCATTTGGAGAAGTTTGCTGGGTTTAACTCCTCACAATTGTAGTTCTCTAAATCATCATTGGTGTTTCTTCTCCAGAGGATGAAATTTTATTTATTTTATGTTTGTCAGACCAAGTAATAAGTTAACCAGGTAAGAGACGCAGGTTAACAAAGTCCGATACTGTTCAAGGACTTGGCAGTGCTCAAATGGTGCTAGGCCATTCAAGCACTGCAAATTCAACAGGGGCTGCCCATTTTAGCAGGTACCCATTTCAACTGTGGCATTTGTTGTTTCAGAGGTAATACTCATTATTTATTTATCATTTCTAAAGCACTTTCACTCCCTTACAATCCTTTTTGAGTTGAGTGCTTTACAATTCTTTTTGCATTCACCTTTACAACAGCCCTGCCAGGGAGGTCATTTGTATTCCCATTTTACAGATGTGGACTTGAGATAGCGCAACTTGCCCAAAGCCACCCAGTAAGTTCATGGCAAACATGGGACTTGAATGCTGGTTTCCTACATCAAAGTCCAATGCCTTGTCCACTAGTCTACCTGGGCTTTCAGAACTATTTAGAAATACCAAAATACCAAACATGAATATTCAGAATCGCAAGCTAAACAGGAAGCAAATATCACTTTGTATCAGTTTTATTGAAATGGATACAAGTATCATGAAACTGTCCAATTGGGTATTCAGACGGAATATTTATTTCAGTCCTAATAAGACCCTGCCAGGCTACAAAGCCTCTATCCATCACCCTGTTCAGTTGTTTCAATCGCTTGTGGTTATAACCCTGTCTACGAGTGGGGAAACCAAATGATCTAACTCACTAGCTGTCTACCAACAAATGCCAGCCAAGCTTCCCTGCTGTACTTCACGTGAAGAAACATCAGCCGTTCTTTAGTTGCTTTTCCTTTGATGCTCATTTATTATCATGTAGAAGCTTCTGGAGTGGTGGCTTCCATAGTTTTTGTTCTCTGTTCTGCAGTTACAAAGGGAGAATGCTACTTTGAAATTAGAAGCAGCAACCACATCAGATGGAAACCTAGTCACTTTAATCAAATTTTACCAACTGCAACATATTTCCACCTACAAAATGAAACTTGGGCTTTTGAGATCAATCGCCAGAGACTGATTGGTGTAAACAGAAAATGCCAGACTTGGCTTATGGAAGCCACTTTTAAGTTAACCATTGTGAATATTATTAAAGCTGAGGGCTTTTTTTTCTGCATTAAATTGTCATGATGGAAGGTACTACAAAGATGATGACAGCACATGGAAATTCTAGTCAAGAAAGAGGGAACTGTACTTTGAATATGTTTTCATTTTTATTGGAGTACAGCAGATTACTTTGATCAACAGCATTACTCATTAAGGTTCATTCTACAGATCAAATTTTCATTCACTTTTGCCATTTCATCTGTGGAATTTAGATGCGACTTTCATCTCTTTTTATCAGTCACTTGGAGGAGATTTGACTGATTAAAAGTGGCATTGCTGTTGCAATTGTCCTTGATCTCATAAGTGACCCCAGTGTTGTTATGCATAAGCCACTGGTTGTATTCATAGAATAGTCTACCATTAAAGCCAATGGGAGTTTTGTTAGGGCTAAGATGAGCAGCTAAATTGCTGCTCATGAGAAATTTCACCATATTGGGAACTGGGATCCATTTTCTGACCATTTCCCGATACGATTTCTCACTTCTTGCAATACCATGAGATACCGTCCTAATTTACCAACTTTCTACTTACCGTTTATTGCATACCATTTATTTACTGCTTACTGCATTGCTGAGGGTATTGTTTTACTTCTGGGTTTGTTCTTTCTGCATTTCTGTGCCAATCACTGTGTGAATAGCCCACCTCTTAACCTCCCCCACAGTGCCTCCAATCAGAATTGTTGTTCTGTGTTGTTCCCTTTGCTTTGACCAATCTGCAGCTGGATTATGGATTAGTAAAGGAATCTGCGTACCAGCCAATGAGTGACAAGGAAGTACAAGGAAAAATTGATTGCAAGAAATGCAGTATTGCAACAGGATTAACTCTCCGGATTTGAAATGGATGGCAAAGTGGTAATCAGCAACGTGGTAAACGACAAAGCAGTAAGCGGAAAGTCGGTAGATCGAGAAATGGAATGTCAGTTGAGACATTACTGAGTACTGAGAGGTTCTCAATTCAACTGACAGTATCGGAACAGGGATTTCGATGAGACTTCCCATTCTGGCAAAATCTTGTTTCAGCCCTAGAGTTTCGCCATTGATTTTAGTAGGTGAAGGTTTGAGCCCTAGGTGTTTTCCATAAAGAAAGGTTATATCTTAACTAAAATGATTTCTGAAAGGATACACCGAGGGCTTGCTCATTCACACAATGCTCTTTTAAAGTGGGCATGTGCTGAGTGTTGTTAACACTTGTGCTCCATGACGTGCCATTGTTCTCTTCCTCCTGATGCAAAAGGTGTGGGGACAGGAAGGCACTGAAATGCAGAGGAACCAGCAGTTGCGTGAATTCATTGTTATGAGACAAGACAAATACAGCTTGAAGAAGAGGTGGGTGCACACAGGCAAAGGGGAAGGGTGTGAAGAATGAGCCTAAAAATCACAATAGCACTTGGCTTCATTTCCAGGTTTGTCTACACAGTTTTCCCTATAAAGGCTGCATATTAGAAATGCAAGAAGTCATCATTATTCTAATAACTAGCAGGGCTTTGCTGTTGTTTTAGAATAAATACCCCCCTTTCTTCCCGTGGAGTGACTGTTGATATCTACTGCAGACATTTTCAAAGGCAGAAAGTTCAAGATTCTTTTGGAAATCAAATCAGCTCCCCTTTGTGGCTGAAAAAAAATATCTCTGGGGTTTGTTTTGGTTTTTTTTTTATTTCTATGTTCCAAATCAAAGACAGTCATGGAATTTGAGTGAGAGTCAATGTTAGGGAAGTGTCCGAAAGCCACTCTCATTGGAGAAAGGAACATAGTCCTGTGCTCTGCTTTTCCCTATGGTGTGTGATGAGTTTGCGGTGCTAGAAAACCAATGTCAGACAACCCTGATTTGCTGTAAACCCCCTTCGCACAACACCTACCCCATGGCTGTGATCTGTGTTCCTTTTCCCAGTATGCCCAGGGGATGGCCCATCATGAAAGGTAACAGAGTAACACTGCTTTACACAGTGCTCATACTTTTCGTGCTTAGAGCTAGCTTTCCAGGCTGCTAGAGCTTCACCTGTGAGGTTTTGAGTGGCTGGCAGAGAAAGCTGGAGTATCAGTAAAAGCTTTGTCTGCTGAGCATAAACGGAGGCAAGGTGAGTAATTAGCTAGCTTAAAACCATTCTTACAGCTCTCTGACCTCAAACTTGCCAAAGAGGGACTCCCTTCTTGCTAGTCATCTTTTTGCATGCTTGTTTGCATTAAAACTTGTAATAGATGAGCTGGTTATTATTAAGCTGCCTCGCTTGATTTAAAAGTGTAAGTGGGAGGCCCCTGGCCAGAGTGGTCAGGGTGGTAAGTTGGGTAGCCACCTAGGATTCCTCCAAATAGGAGCTTAATTACTACCCCAGATGCTTCTGCTCAAATCACTGACTTTAACATGCAAAATGTCAGCTCCCCAGAAGGTAATACAACTACACCTGTGCTCTCTTCCTGGTTAACTGTGGATAGTATCTCAGATGTTACAGATTTCTCATCAGACGATCCTAAAGATCCAAGGACACCTTCCAACCTCAGATTTTCTTTTCATTCCCATTCTAACTCTTCCATTTCCTTTGAAGTCCCACAAATATGGCCACTCCAGACTGGGAATGCAGCCCACATCGTCCGATGTCTGCAGAACAATAGAGAACACTCAGAAATCCAACCCAGCACATTGCAAAGCTCATCCATTTCATCCTTACACACAACTTCACGTTCTGTAATAAACACTCTGTTCAAATGACAAGACATTTGACATGAAAATGCCTCCTCGGTCCTCCCTACCCTTCTCATAGGCTAACTTCTTTATGGACCATGTAGAAGACTCCCTGAGAAAATGTACCGCCAAACCTTTCTTATACCTCAGGTACATTTAAGGTATTTTTTATTATCTGGACAGGCAACCTAGATGGTCTTTTTTAGAATTTCACCAAAACGTCAGTCATCTTCATTCAAAACTTCAGCCATCCCCATTCCTCAATCAAACTAACTCTGAAACATTATTATGTGAATACCTAGCCTGCATTTATTTTGTTTATCAGGTGACCGTTCTCTCTTCATGGTATTTAAATGTTCAGAATGTTAATGAGTTGGTTTTTTTCTAACCCTACTGCCCCTGCAAATGATCTCTATCGTATACCTCTCTTGCATTTGCTCTGTTGGCAGTACTGACTTTTTACATGCCTGAGAAAGGGCCCTGTGTAGCCTGAAAGCTTGCAGAAGTTGATCCAACAGGCCTGTTATCTGAACTATTTTGTCTCCATTTCTTACGTTTGGGACCAACCCAGCAACCGTACTCTGATCAGCAAGGGCATTCCATCAGCAAGGTGGACTGTAGAATGGAATGGGCTATCCAGAGATCTCAGGAGACTCTGCTCCAATAAAGAAAGAAGGAACCTTACAGCCACACACCTCTAGTTGCCACCTACCACCCCACACTGGACTCTAAATAAGACTTCATCAAACAACTGCAACCCATATTTGACGGGGACCAGACCCTGAGAGAAATCTTTCCCAAACCCCCTTTTCTGACCTTCAAATGCCTCCACACCAGCCTCTCAAAACTGATCATTCAGAAGCAAAACCCCTACTACTTGGAACCTAACGGTCCTTCCACCCGAGCATCCTGTCACTTACAGTGTCTACCTTTGGCTACATCAGAGAAGTGCACAACAGGCTGCAATGGAGTGATTCCTTCCCTAGTATTTACTCCCAGCTCACAGGAACAGCACAAGGATTTTTGCCACCCTAAGTGGCCCTGGCTTCTCTCACCTCTCCTGCCTCCAATCCGGTTGTGGAGCTTACCAGAGGAGGGAGCAGCTTCAGTTCTTGCCATCCCCTTCAACTTGCCGCCCTAGGTGGCCACCTGCACTGCCTCTATGGTAGCACCGACCCTGGTCAGCGGTTATGTTCCCCAATCAACTTGACTAATAGCCATTGATGGACCTATCGACAAAGAACTATCCAATCCTTTGTTTAAACCCACCCATGCTACTGGCCTTAAAACATCCTATAGCAAAACAATATATAAACTTTATTTACATAGCCAAAGGCCATAGTAAAAACAAATTACCGGGAGGACCTGGAGAAGGCTGCCAGTGAGGGTAACTCCTCACGGTTTGGGGCCCTAATTAAGTCACTTCAGTTGTGGGAGCCACATATGAGGAAGCGTATATACCGGCAAGTAAGTGGGAACCTCTGCCAAAACTCTTGTTCATGCTCTGGTCATCTCTCGCCTCGATTACTGTAACCTCCTTCTCACTGGCCTTCCCCGGTCTCACCTTTCTCCCCTCATCTCTGTCCAAAACTCTGCTGCCAGGGTCATCTACCTCGCCAGTCGCTTCGACCATGTGCAGCCCCTCCTCTCTTCGCTTCACTGGCTTCCCCTTCCTGAACGAATCCTGCACAAGCTCCTAGTCTTCACCTATAAAGCTCTTCACAACCTTGCTCCCCCCTACCTCTCTGCACTTATCGCCCTCCATACTCCAGCCCGTGCACTTCGCTCCTCCTCTGTCCCCTCTCTTGCCCTTCCACGCCTTCCCTGCTCCCCTAAGCGCCTTCGTCCCTTCTCACTTGCTGCCCCCCATGCCTGGAACTCCCTCCCTGTCCACATCCGCCTTGCCCCCTCCCTTCATACCTTCAAATCTCTCCTTAAAACTCACCTCTTTCGCTCTGCTCTGTCTGACTCTTTATCCTGCTGAGCCACTATTCCTATACCTACGATCGGTTTACCCTTATCCTTGCCACATGGACCTGCCTGCTGTCATTCTCATCGTAACCAAGCCAAGTACGTGCACTTGAGACCTCGCATCTTCATGAATGTTAGACCCCTTGTCTCTCCCTCTGTTCCCCTTCCTAAGTCTCTCCCCCAGCTCCTGTCTCTCAGATTGTAAGCCCTAGGGGCAGGGACCCTGTCTATTTTATTACTTTGTAAAGTGCCAGGTACACTGCTGGCGCTATATAAATGTTTGTTAATAATAATAATAATAATTATAGTGTTATGTTTTTGACAAATTTGGCTTGCTTGATGGAGCCTTTAACATACACACTGGACACTTTGCCCCAGTGGGATCGGGTCTCCCCTTTAAAAGTGAGCCTACCTATTGATCAACTCAAATTAAGGAAGGCCCCAGGGGTCGATCTTGTTCCTGCTGAACTTATTAAAGGTAACAGCGATTGGTGGAGCTAGGTTTTAGCTCCACTATTTACGGCCATTAACGATTCAGGGAAGATTCCTAAGGCCTGGGTCCAGAGTATAATTGTTCCAGTTTTTAAAAAAGGTGATTGTGAGGACCCAGCTAATTATCATCCCATTAGCCTTTTGAGTATTATTGGGAAATTGTATGCCATATATTTACTAAGTAAATTACAGAAATAGGTTGAACTGACAAAGTTTATGGGAAACAAACAGGCAGGATTCAAAAGTGGTGTTTCCACTGTTGACCACATATTTGTAAGCGACCAACTTATTGCCAAATATGTCTAACTAAGATCTAAATCCCAATTATATATTTGTTTTGTGGACTTAAAATCAGCCTTCGATGTAATAAACAGGGAAAGGCTATGGCATAAGCTGAGGGCATATCATATTGATTTGAGACTTTTGTGTTTGATTCAGGCTCTCCATTTAAACACATCTATACAGGTTAGAATTGACAGACAAGGACACCTTACGCATCGCATAGCTGTGGACAATGGGGTAAGACAAGGCTGCATTCTGGCGCCTTTACTTTTTACCATTTACTTGAACGATATGAAAGAGTCATTCATGGACATTTGCCACCCACCCAGTAGAACTTGGAGACCAGTCTTTTACGGCCTTATTGTATGCCGACGATATAGCCCTTGTTGCTCGAACTAGGATAGGGCTAAGGAGGGTAATGGAGGATTTTTGTGCTTACTGCAGGAGAGAACTACTGATAATTAACTATAACAAGACAAAGGCCTTGGTGATAGGCAGAAGTCAAACTCAATATCAATGGAAGATGGAGGGCCACAAAATAGAACAAGTGAGGCAATGTAAGTACCTGGGGGTAATAGTTTCAGCGTTCCCCTCATGGAGATTACATTACAAATCGGCCCAGATAGTGGCCAAATCTACCGGACACGGTATCTTAAGTTTTTACTGGGCAAAGGGGGGCAAGCTATTCGACCTGGCTATAAGATTACTGAAAGTAAAACTAATCCCCCAGTTACTTTACGGAGCCCAGGTGTGGAGTGTATCCCTAATAAATGGTTTATAAGTAGAACAAAATAGGTTGTTAAGAGCTTTTCTTCATTCACCTAGATACACACCGGCAATATTGTTAAGAGTAGAAATGGGGGTTTGTCGTATAACAGTCTTGGTCAAACTTGCCATCATGAAATTCTGGCTCAGATTGAACCTGTGCGAGTCGGATTCTCTGGCTCGCTTGATAATTTCCTCTCCGGTGGGAAAGTGGTCGGAAAAGATAAATGAACTTTTATCTGAGCTGGAATTTTCATCACCCGACATATTATCTAAGCCATTTGCCAATGCTTGGGCAGAAATCAAACATAGGATAACTGACCAGGAATTACAGTACGTGCAAGAGCATATGAGATCTCAAAGGATTGTCCAATGGTATTCCAGTTTTGTGGTTCCAGAGGGAGGCGCTACTTACCTATCTAGTCATAGGTTAAGGCAGATTAGGGTTGTTTTCACACTAACTAGGTTTAATATTTTTCCATCTGCTTTCACTGAAGGGAGATTGTGGGGGATTCCATGGAGCGAGAGGATATGCCATTATTGTAATGGTTTGGATTATCAGGTACAAGAGACGTTGGAACACATTCTCCTCATCTGTCCAGTTTATGACAGGTGGAGGCAGATATATATCAGCCCAATAATCTCTGGTGCGGGTATACAGCCGCAAAGTTTATTGGTATACCTATTCCAGGATAGGGATATCAATGGGTGATTTCAGACGTGACGAGATCACGCTGAACCACACTGAACCACGGTGAACCCCGCAGCGGGGCGAAAGGCCCCTGCACGTCTGCACAGCGTGCGCCAGATGTTGGCCACGCTGAATCTGCAGACGGGGTCAATTTGAACCACGCTTCCCGGGCTAGCCGGGGGAAGGTCCCGGGAAGCGTGGTCAAATGGACCGCGGGCCGTGGCGACCAAAAAGTAACGTCTGTTCGCGTGCCACGGGCCGGGATCCCCGGCGGGATCCCGGGCCGTGGCACGCTCGGCCAGACGCGGCGGCCGCATTGGCCCCGCCGCCCGCCCGTCTCCTCGGAGGGCGGGCGGCGGGGTGCGTGGAGGGGGCGGGGCCGTGCGGCCGCACGTTGCGCCGCGCGGCCCCGGCTCCTCCCACTTTCCCCGCCGGGATCCCCCCGGCACGTCTGTTGGGCCGTGCCGGGGTGACCCCGGCGGGGAACGAAGACGTTCGTTACGGTACGGGGCCAAAGGGCCCCGTAACGTCTGAAAATACCCAATGTAACTGTTATGGTGGCTAAGTTCCACAATCAGGTGTTCCGAATGAAGCAGGCACTATTGAATGGATAGATTGTTTGGGTATGATAAGAGTGACTGATTTGATCAAGGACTGGTCCCATTATTTTGGTTTAATTTTATTATGATAATTACATACCTATATATTTTATCTGTTTAATATAGATTATTTAACATGGAGTTATACTTATGATATAGCTATGTATTTGTCTGGCATTGTTAAGATGTACTTGCCTATTTTATTTATTTTATTTTGTCGATAGGTCTATATATTTTATTGGTTGTTATATTGTTTTTACGATGGCCTTTGGCTATGTAAATAAAGTTTATATATTGTTTTGCACATCCTATAGCAACAACTTTCACAAGTTAATTGGATGTTGAGTGAAAAGGTACTTCCGTTTGTTAGTTTTAGATCTACTGCCAGTTACTTTCATAGAGTGTCCCCTAGATCTAGTATTTTTAGAGAGGATAATTAAAGCTCCTTATTTACTTGTTCTGCACCACTCCTGATTTTATATATGTAGCAGATTGCAGTGGTTTCTCACTTAAATAGAGGTAGCAGGGTGGTGATAGAGCAGGCTACTGACTTGGATAACCATTGAGGACCATAAGAGGCTTGGCAGAGCCAGCCTGAAAGAGGCAGAAAGCTTCAAACCAGCTTAGAAAGACAGAAAGCCTACTTGCAGAGTGGGAGCACCTGGCTCATTAAGCCTGGAACTACTCGAGGCTTGGCCACACCCACTCTGGCTTTATAGGGAGGAAACAGGAAGCAAACAGCCAGTCTGCTTTTGGCTTCAGAAGGAGCAGAAGCTCCAGTCAGAACGCCACAGGCATGAGCGAGCGAGGGCGAGCTTCTGAGGGGCCTGACTGGCAAGAAGCCAAGAAGGGGAGAAAACCTCCATCCCCCCTGGACATCAAAAGCATTGAACTCACTTGTCTGGCAAGATAGGAAATGTATGTATTAAAGACTAACTATGTTAAAGCTATGAAGGGGTCAGAGTCTGTCTACTGACCTGAAGGGAATTGTTCAGCTGGAAGCTGAACTCCCTGGCTGGAAAGGACTTTAGGGATGTTGTGTTATGAGCTTGGAAAGCCTAGGATCACTGCACCTGGCATCTGATAGTCATCTAAGGCTAAGAATTATGGTGAGACTCTAAGGTCACTTTTAAACAAGGCGCTTAGAAGCACCTCCTGAGTCTCACTTTGCAGTATCAGGTGGGATGGGGAGGGAGGAAAGGGATAGGTGGGATGGGGTGGACGGATGGGGTGCAGTACACCTGGGCGGGGTCCCTGCTTCTACTCCAGCCCTAGTGTGGATTATCCGGAGAAGAAATGCCCTCAGGATCTTGTGTGGGCTTTCTCTCGGAAACCAAGAGCAACTCAGATCATCACAGGGTGGAGAGGACAGGTCCCTGGGGGCAAGAAGGGATGCAGGATAGGGGCTACTTACGTTCTCCAAGTCTCTCAGCCAAGGAAGGTCACCAGGAGTATCCGTGCTCATATAGAGGGTCCCAGGTCCAGGGGGAGGTACTGACAGTGAAGGGTTTGCAAGGGAGGAATGGTACGGGGACACACATGCTAATTCCTGACAGGGGGGAGTGTAGAGTTCTGGGTGGGGGAAGGGGATGCTTGGCACTCACAAGCACACACAGACACTCCAATATACACAGTCACCCTTACAGATACACGCTAATCCTTGCGTTCAGCGAAACTCTCTCCCACTTAATCCTAACCCATTCACACACTCCCATACACACAGGCACACAGTCTCAAAGGTCTCAGTCACAGCACAGGACCAGCCTCTCATACCGGCAAGGAGAGAGGCTTCCATTATGCTTTTATAAGGCTTGTTCTCTGTCCTCAGGTGTTCCCAGTTACCCTCGTCCCAGGCCCTGCCCTCCTGCGGCTCTCTAGCCACATGCTGTGCCACAGCTGTGTCCCTGGCTGCCCGGAAATCTGGGAAGTGTGCGGTGCGGCGTTCTGGGGATAACGTGGGTCCAGACGCTGCCTTAGCGGCAGTGCATTGGTGCGCGGCAGCGGCTCTGGTTGCCTAGCAACCGGAGCCAGGTTCCGTTGAGCCAGGTTCCTAGGTCGGGCCAGGATCCCTCGTTGCCAGGTGGGGATCCTGACATGCAGGCTTTCAGAATGTGCCTCTACAAAGCCCCACGTCTCCAGCCACCGCCGCTTCCGAGAACAGACAGTACATTACTTCCAATAAGGCAGGGAGTATGTAAACACTCCCCGCTCGGCTTTCTCCTTGAATGTGGGGCTCAGGAGGCGCTTCTAAGCACCTCGTTTAAAAGTAGCCTAATAAACAACTGTTTAAAGCTAATTTCCTCGAAGAGTGTTGATTCTGGGAGCTGATCCTACATCAGCTTACCCATGGGCACCGCCAAGCCTTTACAATATACAGGGTCTTTATAAAAAGAAGCAACCATTTTCCTGGCGTTTATTTCCTAAAGTTAGATACCTGTAGGACTGTATCTGGCATCACTGTATGCAGGAATGTTGGGGGTTTAGAATTCTAACTCAGTTTAGAATCGGTGCTGTTACCATAGTTACCAAAATGGTGTCCAGCATAGAACACTTTCCCCATAGAACAACATAGAATGGTAGCTTACAACACAGAATGGTTGCTTCTTTTTGTAAAGACCCTGTACTTCCATCTTATCCCCTCTCGGTCGTCTCTTCTCCAATCTGAAGAGCCCTAACCTATCGAGTCTCTCCTTGTACAGAAGCTGTTCCATAGCTTTGATCATTTTTGTTGCTGCCCTCTGCACCTCTTCCAGTTCTACTAAATCTTTTTTGAGATGGGGCAGCTAGAGCTGCACTCAATACTCCAGGTGTGGCTGCACCATAGATTTACATAGCAGCATTATGCTATTTTCTGTTTTATTCTTTATCTCTTTTCCAAATAATTTGCATTACGTTTGTCTTTTCTACTGCTGCCACAAACGAAGCTAATATTTACAATCAACCGTCCACAATGACTCCAAGCTTCTTTTCGTGAATGTAATGCCTAATTTATTTATTTAAAATTTAATTTGAACCCAGCATTGTGCATGTCTGGTTAGGATTAGTTTTTTTTTAACGTGCATTATTTTGCACTTGTCAACATTGAATGTCATCTTCCATTTTATTGCTCAGTTGCACAAGATCCTCCTGTAATTCCTCACAGGCCACCTTGGACTTCATTTTCAGGATGCACCCACCCAAACTCTGTACAACCTGCCAATACTTTTCTGCTATAGCCATTGTTGATATTTGCCAGGGAAAACCATTCAAAATACTAGGGGCCTACACACCTGCCCCTGGTGTTTTCCCTTCACTGGGCGCAATCCAGCTCCATACTAGTTAATGGAAGTTTAGCCATTGACTTCCATAGGAGCTAGATTGCACCAATTGTATTTAAATGACTTGGACTACTAATAACCTTTTCCTACCAGCCTTTTCCCAGTGATGGCTATCATCGGGGAACCATGTTTACTGCATTTTCTCCAATGGTGGCAATGGGAAGAACGCAGTGAACACAGGTCCCTGGCTATCAAATATAAATAAACTCTACTGCATTGTTCAGTCTGTTGCTCTTGATTCCCGCCATGGGGGAAGGGGGTTGTTGTATGCAGAGGATTTCCATGCCTCACAAATCCCCTTCACATACAACACGCTTCTGCTGCCACCACCAGGGAGAGTTGGCATGGGCTGCTTTCTATATTGGCTCCCTCCTCCGGGGGAATGTTGATTGCTTAATGACACAAACCGACATTTGGAGTGTTGTGTGAAATCCTTACCCCTTCCGGTGCTCCTTGCTGTCTACAGTCCAGTGCGAAGGGAAAGGCCATTGGGGCCAATCCCATGGCCTACGTAAACTGCGCGCAACCCACATGCACACAAATCGTACGCAAGTTCATAGGGAAAGCATTGTGCCTCACGGGATCTGTGCAGATCCCGCTCGGAGGGGTTTGGGATGGCGGCCACTGAAATGCAGAGAAATCGGGAGCTGTGCGGATTCTATTCTAGATTCAGTTCATACCCCACTCAGTCCAAACATAACTCTGGACAACTTACAATTATTTAAAACAAACAACAAAATAATGAATATAGGCTCCCTCCCTCATGCCCTTAAGAAAACCATAGTATAAAATATCAAATGCAAATTTAAAAGCTAGAATAACTCCATGAACTTTTCAGAGTTTACTGAGTTTACACTGCTTAAGATCAACAGAACGTCAGTCTCTACCAAAAGAATATTAAACTTTAAGGACATAGAACAAAATGACATCAACACTAAATATTTTCGGAGGAGCTTCTGGGCATGCGTGAGCAGTAGCTGCCTCTGCAAAACACTCCAGACAGCCCAGCCAGACTTCGCATAAAAAAAAGGTAAAAAACGTGGACTTGCAGCCCCTAATGGGAAAAAACATAAAAAAGAACCCCCCCACCCCTCAAGGAGCCAAAAGAAAGGGGCAGAGTGAGGCAAAAAGCGGTGAAAAACTGCAAAGAAGTGAGAGAGGAGGGGGAGGGGATCAGGAGCAACCCCAGGAAGGCA
>QEPC01003635.1:994174-1029759 GCA_003113815.1 Sphenodon punctatus | reverse complement strand
GTCTGAAAATACCCATAGATGAGGGCTGATCCCATTAAAATCAGTGGAAGTTTTGCTATTCTCTCAGGTTCTGGATTTTACCCTATGCTTTTAAAAATGTGTGTCATTTAGCCATGCTTCACCTTAATGCAAGTCTGAATGTATTGGGTCATCTTCCATGGAAAACTGTCTAGCGAAAATGAGAAATTCTTGAACAAAGAAGCAGGAAAATTATGTTTATGCCACATGCTTATCAAAGAGGCTAATCCTCAGTGACCTGTACTGGTGCAGACCCCATTGCACTGAGTGGGGCTTGCGCAGGCAGTGTGTTGTGAGGATTGCAGCCGAAAGGCAGGGAA
Source organism: Sphenodon punctatus (assembly GCA_003113815.1). NCBI lineage: Eukaryota > Metazoa > Chordata > Lepidosauria > Sphenodontia > Sphenodontidae > Sphenodon > Sphenodon punctatus. Next base: position 1,029,421 of record QEPC01003635.1, on the reverse strand, counting down.
GTCCTGATAATGTTGCCCCCTTCATGTGAAATGCAGCCTTCACTGAGCTCAGTAACAAAGTTTCCAAGGATTGACAAGATTTCACCTTCCATCCTTAAATCAAGCTGACTGTGCCTCTTTTCCCTTTCACTTCTCCTTTTACTCTTACCCCACCAATGATTTTAAGTAAGTAAAGGCAACATTTTGACAAATCGCCCATTGCTGAGCTGCGTGAAATCACCATTGGAAGACTACAATGCTTCCAAGATTTTTATGCTTGAAAGATTTATTTTTCATTCTGAAATCCCACTCTTTTGCCGATTTGTATCCTGACTGTAGATTATTAAAATGCTGCTTTTTGTACGTGGCTGTATTATGTGTGACTGAGATAACTAAAGAATGCCACAGCCTAATAAGAATTGAAAGGAACATGCATAGGCCTCATAAACATGAAATAATAATGAAACAAAAACCGGATCAAAGCTTTTAATTTCATTCTAAGCACTTTACTCTCGCACTCAGAAATCCTTATCAAAGATAGGCAGATGTCACTTCCCCTCTAGGGGGTCTCTAACTCATCAGTTTCCGATTTGCATCTAACTCCCCAAATTTGACTTCAAAACAGCAGATCTACATTGTAAACGCAGCATAGGCTTTGCTGTGGCTGGAGCACAATAATGAATGTTGATCACGTCTAGCATTTTGGATAACTGGCAAATGAGAGAGAGAGAGAGAGAGAGAATTCTCTGCTATGTCCACAAGTCTAATAAAATAAACAGCAGTCTCAAGAAAGGGGTCCATAAAACTCAGATGAGATCAAGAAAAACCCAGGGCAGTTCATGGCAAAAGCAAACTGTAGGCCTGGATTCAGGCTGATTTAGGAAACAGAAAGGAGGTAAGCTACTGCTTTCACATCTGGATTCGGATGCCAACACTTGGAGATCTTGGCATATGGAGTTTTGGTTTGGCTGGAAAAAAGACAGGGCAACATCCAGGCTCAGGTGTAAATTTTAACTCCCCTTCCTACAATGTTTCAGAACATTCAGATCTGGGTTTTAGAGCAGGCCCTTTGTATTTATAAACAATATCAGATAGATGTGATACGAGAAGAGGAAAACAATGGAAATAGACTTAGGCTGTGTTCCACATACCACTTAGGAGTAGCCATCACGCTATAGCACTCTTGTGCAACAGTGTGGTGCAAAATAAATAGTACCAAACACCAAGTAAACTAATGGCATATCCTCCATCCATTGAAGTTAATGGCAAAACACCCATTGACCTTAATGAATGTGTGACTATCACCTGGTACGCAGATTTATACAGATAGTCATTTGCTTGAATGGCTGTACAAATAAGTAACCTTTATGAATACAGACTGACATACTTGTTTCAACACTAAAGGAGTAATTATGTCAGAGTAAGAGTTCCTGTGAACAAGCCTAAAGAATCAAGAGGAGCAGACTAGGTGCTATGGTTGAGAAACAGCATTCCAAGGAATTTTGTTGCAGTCGTGTATTCAACCCCCTTTATAGTGCTATTGTCTGTGGGGTAGAAGAGACCGTATCTGCAGGAGTGACAGTGTCCCTGTGATACAGAAGTAAATGACCAGCTCAGTATCCCTGCTTGCCTTCAACATAATTCATGGACATAACAACAAATAATCATTTTATAAAATTTAAAATATAAATGGAGTATAAGTTAATGAGCTGTGGAGATTCTGGGTATTTTCGAATGTGACGGCTTTTCAGCTGCCACACTTTGCTCCTGCCCGGGGTGAGAGCCCTCACCCCAGGCAAGAGTAAATCCCGCCACCAAACAAGTGTTCCGGTGGCTGGGGCTGGAGAGGGAGCAGGCAGGGGACGTGCTGACATGGGTCCGCGCAGCCCCACCCCCTGTGGTCCTCAGCGCAGCCCCACCTGCGTCCTCCCAGAACTGCTCTGGCCACCAGATGGAGTTCGATAGAGTGGTCCATCGGATATGATGGCCTGCTTTACCACAGTCTGGAGTAGGCTTCCTCAGACTGTGGTAGGGCTTAACCCAGGATGTGTGCTGGCAGGGAACCCAACACACATCCCAGGTAGCCCTGCCACGGTCTGAGGTTACCTTGCTTCTGCCTGTGGTGAACATCTGTCAGGCGGGGGCAGATGTGACACTGGGGTAAGTGTGACCATGGATGGTGGTGTCATGTCTGAAATACCCTCTTGCTCCTTTGGACAGAATGGCATTGAAATTTCCTCCAAACCTTAACAACAGTTTAGGGGTGGGTACATGTGTGTATTATGAGGTACTCATTTTCCTCCTATGCTAGGAATATATGGTTGGTACCAGGTAATGTTAATACAAAAGTGTCATTGGTTGATGCCCAGAGGACTGTATCCAAGGGAATACGACTGCTGCTTCTCATGCAAGCCTATATTTTTGTCTCCATCCCCAGTCATCTCTGTCCAGAGAAAACAAAATCCCTTATTGAGCTCTAGGATATTCTGAAGCTGCCGTGTTCTCTTTGTAGCACATGTTTACCCACTACAAGGGTTTGCTAAGGAGATTGTTTGCATTACGAAGTGGAAGGGTTTATTATGTTGAAAACGTTTCTCAGTTTAGTTGGAAATCCATAGAGGTATTCGTAAGGGGATTGGCAGAAGAAATTACAATCCCAGACAACTTGCTTTGGATGGAAGTTCAGATCCAGGTATGGGTTTTGTGACTCAGACACATGCATTTCCAGCAGCAAAAATCCTGGAAAACAGAATCACATCCCATGTATTTTCCAGAACAGTGGAGATAAGGTGACCTCTATCAGTTCTCTAGGGGACAGGTCTGTCCTTCCCTGAGTGTAGCCATATCCAGCCCAGGAGGTAGCTGTTTTAAAAGTCAAACTAATTCTCCTTGTAGAGTGCTGAGAGACAATTCAAGGCAAGTGCAGATACAGGGCCCCATGTGTCACGTGAAGGGGTGGGAGCTTGGGCTCCATTGATAAAGCTGAATTGACAATATGAGTGGCTCCCAGAGTCTCAAACACAGGGAGTTCTGGCCTAAGATGGGCCCATATTCAGTGGGAATTGAACATGGAAGTTCAGGACCCTCCCTGCTCCCCACCCCCCAACACATTGGGCCCATGAATGTGTTTGTATGGGGGGGTTTTTGGGGTCCACATTGGGGGGGGGGGCGTGTTTTAGCTCCATCTGATGAGCTTAATTGTTTTATATTGTGATTGTTTTTATTGTGTTTTAGTGTTTTATGGTTTTAGTACTTCACTTTGTAAGTCGCCCTGAGCTACCATTGGTAGGATGGGGTGGGATAATAATGCTACAAGCCTGCGATGCAGAAGCCCTGGCCTCTGTTTATCTGATCAAAAATCAGTTGCAGAACATGGGTGCCCCCCCCCGCTGCGTCATGTGATGTCACGACACTTGTAAAAGTGGATGGCCAAATCAGAAAGGCAGAGAAATCCTTTTGCTCCAGCCCCCTTGTGATGTGGTCATGACCCCTGCTGAGGGTCGTGATGCTCATTGGGAGCATGATAGGCACATCAGTGGTTGCCCCCTCCCTTTCTTTGGCCTGGCCCCTGTCAACATGCTGACCCCCCCACCCCCAGACACACACACACTGGGTGAGCAGGGAGACAGGAAGTGGTAACCTTTGAGTACAGAAGAAGAGTGCAAACTCATCAGGCCAAATCCATTCAGATGGTATTAAGCAGTATAACTCACCTAGCTTCAGTGGAATTGTGCTAATATCAAACAGCGTAGGTGCCAGACTTTAATACTAAACCAAACCTATCGACGCAAAAGGATTGAAAAATACATTCTGATAGTATGTGCTTGAATTAATTATAACCAAAATCTCTCATGCTTGCAGGGATCAAGGCCCATCATAACAAACCTCTCTCTGGTAAACTCACTGCGTGTACTTTAATTTATGTTTGACTTGAACCACACGCCCTCCAACATGTGACAGCAAACAAACAAGTACACTTCATGCCACCCAAATTTGCATAAATCTGCATGTGTTCATGAAGATTTGTAATAACCCACTAACGAACTTTCAAGCTGCTTTCAGAAATAAAGTTGTCTGTGTGAGAGGCTCTGCATACATATATGTTTGCATGTGCAGGACTGATGGTTTAAGTTACAACTTAGCCTATTAAAAAGTCAAAATGCTCAAATGTGTACTTTGATTTTGGCTCTAAAGTTTAAGTTTGAAAGTAATTCAGAGGGTCACAGTTGATCACACCGACAGTCCATGTCAACACGCTAAAGAATCATCTCTCACAAACACATCCCTCCTCCCTTTTTTAGTTTTCATCTTTGTCAGGCACACAGCTCCCTCTTGCCTCTGTGTTACATTTCTTTGTTCTTTGATAGCCCTGCTTATCCCAAGCTTGTTAAAGTGGAAAAAAGGCGCCCCATCTCTACACCTCAACAACGATCTCCTGCTGGATTAATGAGATGTTGATGATTCCCTTTGTCTGCTGAATTCAGTACAAACCTTACATTGCTGGGAGTCTGGTAGAAAATAACAAAACCTGTTACCGTACCAGGCAAAAGAACAATTGCAGGGTATGGACCCAATAGCTATGCATTTACACAATTCTAGACTCCCCTGTATTTCACTGTCTCCTCTCTCTTTCTTTTCCCACAATTCCAAGGGCAGGGAAGGAGGTCCTTGTAGTATCACTGCATCAATATTTAGGAAGTAGCTTGAAGGAGGAAGTTCTATAAACGGGTCCTGTTTATAGATTAGCAACTGACACTTGCTCTGGAAAAATTCATTCACACAACACCATTGCTATTTGAGAGCGTCAGATCTTGGCAAACAAACCATTTAATCTGAATGTCAGAGAACACAGTATCACAGAAAATGGTAGGAGTTTGACATAGTGTTCAGAATGTAGGTTTTTGCCACTGCTCACTCTTGTTGTGTGAATGAGCCATAAGCCACATCATTTGTGTCTGCCACAGAAGAACGTTCTACCACCTCAGAAGCTGCTGTTTTGGCCTATTTATCTGAATTAATTTGTGATCTGTCTGCACCTGCCCTTTCATGTTTTACATCAGAAACTATTCTTGGCAATGGTGGTGGCTTTCTCCTCCAAATTCTTTTCTAGGATTTGCTTCTCATCATCGGCGGAGCCATCTGCATTCAGATGCACACAGTCTTCTCACCAGTTTCTCCTTCCCTCACACTAGTATGTGTATGCTTAGACCCTCTGATCATTTTATCATGTACAGACACATGTGCTTTGCATAATGAAACCAGAGCGTCATGCGGGCAGGGATGAAAAAATCCCATCAGAAAGTGAAATGTGGGTACATCAAAAATGACAAAATAAATTTGCCTCCTATACACACTTTGCAGAAGGAAGAACTGGGCCTCCTCCCTTTCAGTCTGCTAAGACCCAAGGTAAAAAAAGATGTGCTGGTGACCTGCTGTGGCTCAGGAACCACCAGCACATCTGGCACCACCAGATGTTGGCTCACTTCTGCCCTGGGGCGGGTAGGTGGCTAGCCCAGGCTGCGTCCTTGGAAAATCTCCAAGGTCGCAGCCTGGGCTAAAGGCCGCCCGTGCAGGCCAACAGGAGCTAGCACATCTGTGTGGCCCCACCATACCCACCCCAGGTCAGGGGCTACCATGGCTGCCAATCATAGTGGGGGGACAGGGCGCTGTGAGCAGGCTTCCCGCCCTACCCAGGCCATGCAGGTGGTGGGATGGCTCTCCAGCCACGGGCACATTAGATCTGTGCCTTGACCTGGCCCCCGTATAGGCTGTGGTTTCCCACCCCAGGCCAGATTAGGGAGCTGCCGGGCTGCTCGTACGTCTGTTTTTACCCCCAGTCTAAGAATACTGGGATACTGTTTAAAGGCCCTGATAAATATATGCATAACCTTGAGCATGGCTGTTGTCTTATTGACTTCAGTAGAAGATAAGTGTCATCCTGGGTCAGACCAATGGTCCATCCAGCCCAGCAACCTGCAGCCAGTTTTGGTTGCTTCAGAGACGTGCACAACAGGCCATATATGGAGTGATCCCTTTCTTGCTATTCTTTCCCAGAGGATCACTCACAGTCCGGCTCTCGTCCTGGTTTTGGCATTGAGACTGCGCCTGTGACCTTGGTTGACAACCTCCACCATAAGTTGGACTGGGGTCGGTCAACCCTGTTGATCCTGTTAGATCTCTCAGCTGCATTCAATACTATTGACCACAAGATACTGGTGACCCGTTTGTGGGACCAAGCCAAGGTGAGCAGGACTGTTCTTGAATGGTTCCGTTCCTTCCTGGCCATCAGTACGCTGATGACACCTAACTTTACCTCTCTTTTGCAGCTGACCCAGGCCTTGCAGTCTCAGTGCTTAACCAGTGTTCGAAGGCTGTGGGAGACTGGATGAGAGCAAGCCTTCTGAAGCTAAATCCCAACAAGATGGAGGTGATGCTAGTGGGAGGGGCTGAGGGAGTGGTGGCATCCATCACTGATGGGGTCCACCCTCTGTTGGTCCATCAGGTTCGTAGTCTGGGGGTGCTCCTTGAGTCGCAGCTCTGCCTGGATGTCCAGGTGGCGGCTATGGTAAAGACTAGTAAGGTTGCTGGCCCTTTAAGAAGGGATGAACCTGGAGAAAGAGAACTCTGCAGCGGAAGCAGAGGGGTGGAGCTACCGCCAATATAAAGGAGAGCTTCAGGCAACAAGAGGCAGTCTGTTTTGGGCTCCCAAGGAGGAAGGAACTGCTGCCTGCTGGAAAGACAGCGCATGGAGGCCACCAAGCCTTGACGATTTGGCTTTGCAGACTGTGAGGGAGATCAAGGTGAATTTCAACCATTTAGAGACTTTGTTACCCAAAGGGGAAGGACTCTTTGTTTAAGATTCTTTCTGTATATATTGGGGACCCACTTGTTAGGAGAAGCTTCTACCCAGTGAATGGGCCAGCTGTGAGGGGAAATGAGGAAGCTGGAGGACCATAAGCCCTGATCTGGGGTGATAGACCCCGAGTTATCAATTTGTGCAAAACTGTTTGTTTTTAAGCATAACCCAGACGAGGGGACCTAGATACACATGTTAGTGAGACTGAGAGACTTTTATGTGGACAGGATCCCAAAGTTAATTCCCTAACAAAGGGGTTCCCCTTTGGGAGATGCAGCTGCACTCACATAAGTTGAGGAGAATGAGGGCGAGAACCCTGATAAAATAAGGGTACCCCAACTGTAGAGACTCCTAGAGTTGGTCTCAGACCATTAGGAGGGGTGTACCCCAAAAGTTGAAAGACACCCCAAAAGTACTGTAAGGTGTCAGGAAACAAATAGGGGGTATACCCCAAAAGTCTAAGGACATCCCCCTGAAGTAAAAGGTTCAGAAACTGATAGAGTGGAGAGTTCCCCAAAAGTTGGATGGGTACCCTAAAACTGAAATTGCTCAAAATTGATAGAGAAACTCAGAATAGAGTGTTCACTAANATCACAGAAAATGGTAGGAGTTTGACATAGTGTTCAGAATGTAGGTTTTTGCCACTGCTCACTCTTGTTGTGTGAATGAGCCATAAGCCACATCATTTGTGTCTGCCACAGAAGAACGTTCTACCACCTCAGAAGCTGCTGTTTTGGCTTATTTATCTGAATTAATTTGTGATCTGTCTGCGCCTGCCCTTTCATGTTTTACATCAGAAACTATTCTTGGCAATGGTGGTGGCTTTCTTCTCCAAATTCTTTTCTAGGATTTGCTTCTCATCATCGGCGGAGCCATCTGCATTCAGATGCACACAGTCTTCTCGCCAGTTTCTCCTTCCCTCACACTAGTATGTGTATGCTTAGACCCTCTGATCGTTTTATCATGTACAGACACATGTGCTTTGCATAATGAAACCAGAGCGTCATGCGGGCAGGGATGAAAAAATCCCATCAGAAAGTGAAATGTGGGTACATCAAAAATGACAAAATAAATTTGCCTCCTATACACACTTTGCAGAAGGAAGAACTGGGCCTCCTCCCTTTCAGTCTGCTAAGACCCAAGGTAAAAAAAGATGTGCTGGTGACCTGCTGTGGCTCAGGAACCACCAGCACATCTGGCACCACCAGATGTTGGCTCACTTCTGCCCTGGGGCGGGTAGGTGGCTAGCCCAGGCTGCGTCCTTGGAAAATCTCCAAGGTCGCAGCCTGGGCTAAAGGCCGCCCGTGCAAGCCAACAGGAGCTAGCACATCTGTGTGACCCCACCATACCCACCCCAGGTCAGGGGCTACCATGGCTGCCAATCATAGTGGGGGGACAGAGCGCTGTGAGCAGGCTTCCCGCCCTACCCAGGCCATGCAGGTGGTGGGATGGCTCTCCAGCCACGGGCACATTAGATCTGTGCCTTGACCTGGCCCCCGTATAGGCTGTGGTTTCCCACCCCAGGCCAGATTAGGGAGCTGCCGGGCTGCTCGTACGTCTGTTTTTACCCCCAGTCTAAGAATACTGAGATACTGTTTAAAGGCCCTGATAAATATATGCATAACCTTGAGCATGGCTGTTGTCTTATTGACTTCAGTAGAAGATAAGTGTCATCCTGGGTCAGACCAATGGTCCATCCAGCCCAGCAACCTGCAGCCAGTTTTGGTTGCTTCAGAGACGTGCACAACAGGCCATATATGGAGTGATCCCTTTCTTGCTATTCTTTCCCAGAGGATCACTCACAGTCCGGCTCTCGTCCTGGTTTTGGCATTGAGACTGCGCCTGTGACCTTGGTTGACAACCTCCACCATAAGTTGGACTGGGGTCGGTCAACCCTGTTGATCCTGTTAGATCTCTCAGCTGCATTCAATACTATTGACCACAAGATACTGGTGACCCGTTTGTGGGACCAAGCCAAGGTGAGCAGGACTGTTCTTGAATGGTTCCGTTCCTTCCTGGCCATCAGTACGCTGATGACACCTAACTTTACCTCTCTTTTGCAGCTGACCCAGGCCTTGCAGTCTCAGTGCTTAACCAGTGTTCGAAGGCTGTGGGAGACTGGATGAGAGCAAGCCTTCTGAAGCTAAATCCCAACAAGATGGAGGTGATGCTAGTGGGAGGGGCTGAGGGAGTGGTGGCATCCATCACTGATGGGGTCCACCCTCTGTTGGTCCATCAGGTTCGTAGTCTGGGGGTGCTCCTTGAGTCGCAGCTCTGCCTGGATGTCCAGGTGGCGGCTATGGTAAAGACTAGTAAGGTTGCTGGCCCTTTAAGAAGGGATGAACCTGGAGAAAGAGAACTCTGCAGCGGAAGCAGAGGGGTGGAGCTACCGCCAATATAAAGGAGAGCTTCAGGCAACAAGAGGCAGTCTGTTTTGGGCTCCCAAGGAGGAAGGAACTGCTGCCTGCTGGAAAGACAGCGCATGGAGGCCACCAAGCCTTGACGATTTGGCTTTGCAGACTGTGAGGGAGATCAAGGTGAATTTCAACCATTTAGAGACTTTGTTACCCAAAGGGGAAGGACTCTTTGTTTAAGATTCTTTCTGTATATATTGGGGACCCACTTGTTAGGAGAAGCTTCTACCCAGTGAATGGGCCAGCTGTGAGGGGAAATGAGGAAGCTGGAGGACCATAAGCCCTGATCTGGGGTGATAGACCCCGAGTTATCAATTTGTGCAAAACTGTTTGTTTTTAAGCATAACCCAGACGAGGGGACCTAGATATACATGTTAGTGAGATTGAGAGACTTTTATGTGGACAGGATCCCAGAGTTAATTCCCTAACAAAGGGGTTCCCCTTTGGGAGATGCAGCTGCGCTCACATAAGTTGAGGAGAATGAGGGCGAGAACCCTGATAAAATAAGGGTACCCCAACTGTAGAGACTCCTAGAGTTGGTCTCAGACCATTAGGAGGGGTGTACCCCAAAAGTTGAAAGACACCCCAAAAGTACTGTAAGGTGTCAGGAAACAAATAGGGGGTATACCCCAAAAGTCTAAGGACATCCCCCTGAAGTAAAAGGTTCAGAAACTGATAGAGTGGAGAGTTCCCCAAAAGTTGGATGGGTACCCTAAAACTGAAATTGCTCAAAATTGATAGAGAAACTCAGAATAGAGTGTTCACTAAGAAAATAAGATTGTAACACCATATAATTCTAAGGGTCACTCTGAGAGTTGAACAGAAGTTGATTACAGAAATTACCTGCTGAGGGGCAGTGCCCTGCTAAACAAGGAATTGCATTTGGCAGCCAGATTGTGAAGAGGTGCCATTTTGATTGGACAGATTGGGCTACTCTTTAGGAATTTAAAAGATAAGAGTTAATTGAGAAGAGAGTTAAAATGCAGGCTGAACAAACACTCCAAACTTTAATGGCTATGCTGGCACAACAACAGGCAGCTGTTGCATAATTGTTACAACAAACGCAGGAGAGTAGAATACAACAGCAGCAACAAACGGAGCAACAGCAAATATTACTGAAAGCTTTAACCCGACAAGTGATGGACTCCCAATCTTGAGTGGAGGTAGTGACCCAAGTATAGAATTTTGGGTCCATGGCTCTTACTAAAATGGGCAAAGATTATGATTCGGAGGCATTTTTGGTTTTGTTTGAACAAATAGCGACCCTAGCAAAATGGTCTAGAGAGAGTTGGGCTGTCAAGTTGGGCCCCTCCTTAATAGGTGAGGCCCAAGCAGCATATAGGTCTATTGAGAAAAATGCAATTAGAGATTAAGATGTGATTAAGCACGCTATCTCCCTTTCAAGAGCAAACATCATGTAAAGCCAATAAACTAGAACTTTCTGTAGGCTATATGAAACCCTTGAGGGAGAAAACAAAGTGATTTTGATGTGGGGAGAGTGGTCACATACAAAGAGATTGTCCAGTAATGGAATGTGACCTGGCAAGGGGTTTATATGTTGGTCTCAGACCATTAGGAGGGGTGTACCCCAAAAGTTGAAAGACACCCCAAAAGTACTGTGAGGTGTCAGGAAACAAATAGGGGGTATACCCCAAAAGTCTAAGGACATCCCCCTGAAGTAAAAGGTTCAGAAACTGATAGAAAACTCAGAGTGGAGAGTTCCCCAAAAGTCCGCTAGAGTCACTCCGCCCGAAAGGCAGCTAAAAAACTTAGAGAGAGAGAGAGAGAGGAGGAGGAGGAGTTCCAGTTACAGCCTTGTTGGATTCGGGATCAAATCAAACTTTAATTGGGGAATGTTTGGTTAGACTTGAATGATATTTCTAGAATGATAGAATACAACTGCACTGTGTTCATGGTGATGTTTGAGAATATTCCATAACATGGGTACCGTTAAGATCAGGTTCTATAGAGAGACAGGAGAGAGTGGATGTAGTTCCCCGACTTCTGTGGCCAGTAATATTAAGCCGCAACTGGGCTGCCTGTCCTTTTGAGCCAAGAAGAAAAGGGAACTGGTCTAAGATTAAAAGTAGTCTTAAATCTAAAGAAAAAGCATCATATAGAATCTTAGAGCCTATACTGAAAGATTCCCGTAGTTTAGAAACTGATAACAGTGGGGAGAAATTAATACAGGAGCAGCAAGAAAGTCCTTTAGAGACAGCATCTGAAGACTAATACCCGGACTCTGTAGAGACTATAGAAGCAAGTCCTCCGTGAGTAGATACATCTGTACAGACTGAGGTTAAGGATTGTAGAGGGGTAGATGTATCTGCGCAGAATCAGATTAAGGAGTTTACAGACTCCCAAATGCAGACAGAAGTAAGGCTAGGGAAGAGGATGTAACAGTACAAACTATACTGGTACAAAAGGAAATTGGTATACAGGTAGAAAAAGGGGTTGTAGAATTCAAAGAAAGAGACTCTCAAACAGAAACCATACAAATAGTCTCTACCCCAAAACCCAGTGAAGCTGAGCCTCCCTCACCTCACAATAACAAGAAAAATAAAAATAAGGACTAAAATGAGACTATATTGATAACAACTGAAGGAACAGAGGGAAAGGAAAAGAAAATGGCATTAGCTATGAAGGCTGTAACTAGGGCTAAATTGTATGGTGGTGATTTTTGCGATATAGATTTTGCAGAAATGGCAATGACCCGACAAACAACCAAATATAACTGTCAAACTTGTGGGTGGACACCAGGGAAGCCACATAGTCGAGAGAGAGAGAGATTTTGACAAACCCCTCAGATGACCTGAGCAGAATGTCAGCAGTCCTGCATCCTCAATGGAAGTTGGCCAATGGCCGGTGCTCAGTCCCTTGGCAAAGTTGGTCAATACTTTGCTGTATCAAGCCAGGACAAGGCTGGAATTCTCTCCTAACCACTCCAAGAGCATGGCAGCTAAGGGCTTCTTGATACACACCTCTTAGGGAAACCCAATCACAGGGCACAAACAGAACTTTGCATACGGGACCTTCCAGTAGCAGCTAGAGCCCCTTTCCTCCACCTTGTGTAAACCTGGAATGGGGAGCACTAGAGCAATTTTCTCCAGTTCCCTCCACTGCGTATTATATGAATGAGACTAGAAACTGAGGCCCTGGGGAATGGAGGTGGCTTCTTAGGGCATTTTACCCCAGGCCTCTAATAACCTCTTGGTAGCCTTGACTTTGTGCTGAACAACACTGTACAAACATCTAACGAAGCCATCGTCCCCAGAAAAAGAGCTTACAACCTAAGGGACAGTAAAGGTAATTGCTAGCATGGAGATAATGAACTTGCAGCAACAGCCCTTGTAAATAGAGGCATAGCCAGTGAGCAATTCTGTGAAAGAATAAATGCCGCCCAATAGGCGGGAAACCACAGAAACCACAGCAATCCTCTCCCATATCACCCCCTAGACAGCCAACCCAAATTCTCTGCTAAATTTCCAGTAAGTTCCCAACAAGGGAATCTATTTGTGCCCTCCCCCTAATTTCAGCTAGTCACTGCCATGGTTCAGCACAGTTCAATATTAGCTTGATCATCTTAGTGCTCCAGCCAAGCTTTTAATTGAAGAGAAGCTTCACCAAACCTGCGGTGAGCAAGCTCAGCTAATCAGAAGGTCACAAATTAGGCCCTCTGATACAAAGTTCTCCCTCCCTCCTTTACTAAAGTAACAAGCCAAAATGCCCCTAGGAGAGTCTTAGGAATATTGTTTTCATACAATAATTCCTGGAGCTCTTATATTCGCTCTGTTAAGACAGAAGCTTTGGCTAGTTCTTCAGCCATTCAAAAAAAATTCTTTTCAAAGGGAGGGCGGCTGTTTGAACCTGCCTGTAAGGTTTTTGAGAAAAAGGTGCTCTCAAAGATAGTCTATGGAGCTCAGGTCTGGGGATACTCTTCGATAATAGCCTCCCAGTTGGAGCCTGTTCAAACAAAATTTTTGAAGTCAGTTTTGGGAATTCCCAAGGGATCTCCATCTGCCCTCATTAAGCTGGAAACTGGGTTACCCTCAGTTGGTATGCTGATATTGGTCTGTTAAGTTATGTATTGAAGTTGTTATTGAATCCTGTTGCATATATTGCCAAGCGCTATCTGACTACTGGAGAAGTGTCTAATTCTTGCCCTTGGCTGAATATGGGATAAATCAGTTAAACCGTTTATGTTTACCTCTTTCTTTTTTGGCAAATTTTCCATTGAAAACAAGTCTGAAGTTGTTAAAGGAACGTTTATCGGATACTGACTTGCAGACTCTGAGGAGTCATGCAGGTCAATCCCAAATTTCTCCCTTTTATGGTCTGCTGTTTCCTCCCAAGTTTGGGGGTACATACTTAAGGGACATCTTTGATTATCAATTAAGAAGAGCCTTTGTCAATCTGCGTTTCCAAACTTCTATTTCTGCTGTTACCCAGGGTAGGTATGTGGGTTGTCCTTATGAACAGAGAAAGTGTCCGTGTGGGGAAGATGAAATTGAAGATCTAGTTCATCATTTATTTTTTTGCCCTCTGTTTGAGATTGTGAGAAAGGATATGTGGTCTAGGATCCATCCTCCTCAGTCAGCCTCTGTGACTGATCTGGTTTATTATTGTTTATCGGATAAAACTCCATCAGTTACCAGGGAAGTTGCACTATTTGCTATGAGGGCAAGTATAGTTAGGAAAAGGTTTACGGACTCCTTGATACTTAGATAATAGGGGAAGTAAAGGTCCCCCTGGAAGGTTGAAGATATGGTTTAAGTTTTAAAAAATTATTTTCTTATTCTTTGTTACTTTATTGGAAATTTTTTAAAATTTAAATGTCATAAGTTGATTTTATAAATAATTTTATTCGAATTTGTATTAAATGTGTACTAATTTGTATTTAAAGACTGGTATGGGACCGAAATTTTGTTGGGTCTTAAGTTCAAAATGTTGATTTAACTGGTGTATAAAACGTTTTATATGTTATGTTATTTGTTAAACTTGTCATGGCAATAGCCAGTACAAGGAATAAAATAAATCAATCAAACCCTAGGAGAGTCCCCTCCACTGCCTGCTGCAGCAGCAGCTGCGAATGAAGGAGAAGCCAGCACATGCAGGGTAATTTCAGATGTGCTGGGCCTCCAGGCCCAACATGCTGAGACCCGGATCGGGATCCATCTCTGATCCCAGTCAGTGATGAAGTCGTCCGTCCTTTAGACGTGCCGGCTTCATCACACAGGGGAATCTTGGAGGGGGCAGGGCTGTGTGGTTCGACGTGCAGCCGCATGGCCCCGCCCCCCACGCTCCCACATGCGCCCAACCTCAGGGAGATGGCCAGGCGCAGCGGTCAATGCGGCCGCTGCGCCCAATGCAGCCGCTGCGCCCAATCCCGTACTGCAGTCCGGACCAAGCTCAGGAACGGGGAAGGTAACACACTTTACTTTTGCCCCTTTCCTGATCGTGGTTCAGTTAACCACAGTTCTCGGGTTGAGGCCGGCCTCAACACCAGAACCGTGGTTAGCTTTGAACCCCACCAGGAATTCACTGTGGTGAACATCTGGTAGGGCTCAAACAGACGTGCCACCCATCACAGCCACCACACTGGATCCACTGTTATCCAGTGCGGTTGACTCCGGTGGTGTCCACGTCTGAAATTACCGATGGCGATGCGCTCCCAATGGTCTGACTGCCCTGAGAAGGAAAGGATTGAGGAGAGTACATCACCCTGTGGCTGGGGCAGGCGCCCCAAATCCTGCAACTCGTGTCATGCACCCAGCCACAACCCTCAGCTCAACAATGGTAGCAGCAATCTTTCTGCTGCTTCAAGTCCTTGGTATGTTGTGTTCCCCACCCCTCACCTGTGGCTCAGGTTGCAGCTCTGAAATGCCTCCTCCAACTCATTGACTGACCAAGTTGACCTTTGGGGTGCCACATATGAGCTGGGCTGTGGGATGCGTAAGAGAGTTAAGTTCAGTCGGTGTCTTCACAAGCCTGTCTTCTCAGTCTGAACTACTGAACGCTTGTTCATTCTCCTCGCAGGCCCCTTGCTGCTGCTCTCAAATATTTTGTTAAACACGCCCAGACAAATAGGTCTTTCCGTATTTATTCATTCCCCACAAAGGAATATGCAAATTCTTCTCTCTCACCACTGAGAAACTTGTTTTGGTATTTTGGAACTCAGTACTTTGGTACGAGAGTACTGCCAAAGTGAGTGAGGTACCGATTACTGAAGTAACCAAACCACTGAACATGAAGTACCAAAATAAATCTGCCAAACCATTAAGCACTACAGGACCAAGCGTAAGCCCTGAGCACCACATGTATTCCCTCTATGGGCAATATGTTATGTGTGCAAACCAGGTATAAATCATGCGCGTGAGGAGGTTTAAGTTTGGCCCCAAAGTAACCAAAATGAATACCTGCAAATGAAGCAGGATGGGAACACGGCTTCAGATTCCATTTCTTTAAATGGAAACGAATACACCAAACTTATTTAATTTGGTATTTAGGGGTGGGACACCAGGGAGAATACTGGATTCTGGATGTACCGGTATCAGATCTCCCTGGTACCGGATTTACCAGTATCGGCATACCGGATTTTTAACATTGGCCGCGGTACTGGATTTTTTACATTTCGGCTATTGACTTCAATGGCTGCAATGTAAAAAATCCGGTACCGTGGCCAATGTTAAAAATCCGGTATGCCAGTACAGATAAATATCTGATTAAGCCAATACACCCAAATACCAGCAATATCGGATCTCAGGAGAACCGGAATTCCCACCCCAAGTATTCACACCAAATATCTGTTTAAGCCCTACTGGCATGGATAGTCTGTAAGCAGGAGTATTGTTTCAGGAATCAAACACTGAGCATACATATGTAAGGTCTGGCCTCTGGGGTCTCATCCTGCAAGTCTTCAAGGCATGAAAATCTCTGGCTGCAACAGGAAGTTCAAGCAGAGAGGGTTGCAGGATTTGTAGGATGAAATTAATTTTTTTTAAAAAAATTTAAACGAGAAACCCAGTTGGCATTGACCCACTCAAGAGATTAAAATTTCCTTTCATTTTTCTAAGTTCGCAGGCCACCTTAGTAAAAAGTAAAGCAATTTTATTTCTTCCTCACATGAAAACCATGATCGCAAACAATTATGTAGTTTTTTCCCCTGCTTCGTTGTCTTACACGATCCCTCTTAAATACAGTGGCTGCTGTTATATTAAGAATCAGGCAAAAAAAGTCTGAACAGCTATGGAAAAAATCTTAAGACGAATAAGAGATAGTGAAAGGGGAAACATAAAGGAGTAAACCAAAAAAAGAAAGTAGGTAGCTATGGGTTAATAAACCCCCTGGGTCTGTTAACAGTAAATTAGAGCAGCCCCTAGAATCTTCTATGCAGAGTATATACCAGTTCAAGAGTAGAAATAGTTGCTAGCAGCATACAGTTTATTCCTTCCTTTATGAATCTTAGCCACCAGAACCAGTGCTCGTTTCCTGACTCTAATTAGATACCAAGGCAGAGAGCAAACTCATTGGATGCTCACCCAGGTCCCTCTCCCAAAACAGTCTACAACTAAATTGAGCAACGTCGCATGGCTCTACCAAACGTACAGAATCCACATGCTAGGAAAAAACTCAAAAGGTTCGAAGTCGAAGCATTGCCTGATGACACCTACCGTAACAGTGCTGTACGTAGCGGCCACAGTGCAATCTTTCCATACGTACTCACGCCTGCTAGACTGTTGCGAGTCGCACACAAGGTGCTGCCAGACATGGAAATGGCAATCTTAAGATCGCTACTGTAGACATGCGCCTAAAGAGGTGTAGTGTAGTGCACTTCTTTGAGTTAAAAATGCAAGAGCTAGGAACAAGGATCTCTCCCAAGCTCTTTCAGCTCTTGTCAACAACCTGGGGAGATTAGAAAGCTGTTAGAGCAAGCTATCAACAGAGGCATTCGGAATTAAAAACTAATGATGATTTTCTTTCATAGCTCTCTTTAGTCGAGGGCAGCCAGAGAAAAAGCCACCACACATTTTAAAAATATAAAACACACACACACACACACACACATATATATAGATATAGATATAGATATATATTCTTATTCTTTATCCTACAATTTCTGGGCCTCTGTCATCTTTTTAATTGCTCTATGCAACATAGGGTGCTTTTTGACGGGCTCCTGCTCTGCCCACCCCCGGGTGGCACATCCGTGCAAAGGCAGACTACCCTGGGGGGGAGGCAGAGTAGGAGCAGATGGGGCCAGCTTTGCCTGTGGTGCTCTGAAGCATCCCAGAGCACTGCACATGGAGCGAGCTGCCCACACTTGGAGCACCGGCTGGGGGTGAAGCAGCGGTCCGTCTACTCGCAGCTCTGCTTCAGGCCGAGGGTTGCCCTGGCAACAACCATAGAGCTGCAGGCAGCAGCCTAGAGTGGCTGGTGATCTGCCTGCTGCTCTATGGTGTGAAGAGGGGGTGCTGTGTGGGTGGATTGCGGTCTGCAGCAGTAGCAGCTGCCTCCGTATAAACCTGATACATCTGGAGCAGACCTGCGGGTGGCCCCCCCTGGAACAGACCCAGATCTGTCTTAAAACACCCATTGAAGGAGGAAATCTTTGCTAAATAAAATGACTGCATTTTTTTTCATTTCCTTCTCCCTCACCCTTGTTTCTTTTGTTAGTGTGTTTTACACTAATGTATCAAATCAGCCTTATGGTTCCTTCATCGAAGAGGAGCAAAAGTGACAGTTGGACGTGTTTGGTTAAAAGGGATCAGTTTAAACATAGAAGCTTGATCTTTAAAGTTAGGTAGGATGCATCCTCTGCCATTTAAGTCAATGACAACCTTCTCTTCCCCCACCCCCCGGCCCCAATTGTAATGACAGAAGAGTGGTCTCATGTTGAAAACATTGCTGCTGAAGACATCAAGTAGAATGGGGGAAACCCAAGCTGCACTGAACTCAACAGGAGTGTTAGCACTGGCTTTAAGGAACAAGAATTCCACACAATAGCTTGCCAGCTACTGAACTAGATAGCACTATACAGAACACTAGCTCTTGTATGGTTGTTTTGACTCCTAGGTGATGGGTCTTGTGATGTTTGATGGGCTCTTAGGGAAGGAGTATTAAGACACAGCTCAGAGGAGAGAGGTGTCTGTTAGAGACTTGGCCCACATTCTGTCTTTAGAATCTGTCTCTCTTGGTGTCTGGTGGAGAGCAACCCTACCAGGTAAATGTAATCATATGTGTACCCCTGCAAGGCTAGAAGGAGCTGGTAAGGCTTTTAAAGGGACACCATTCTCACAGCTCTAACTGGTAGGTTATCAATAGTTCTAACTGATCAGTGGAACACTCCCATCACCTGACACACCCACACACACACCAAGTCACTCCCTGGCCCTATTTAGAGCAAGTTAAAGTTCTTCCTTTACTCTCTTAGCCTTTTAGCACTGTCCTCCAGCCAATAATGCAATCTACCTTTCTTCAACTTTCTCTGTTTGAGCTCACATTCATGCTATCTATCCCTCTCCATCAACACATAATTCCCAGGGAGGGATGCTGGTTGGGCTGCTGAGAGTGCATCACTGTGAATTTGGTGGATGTTTCCAAACCTCACAATGAACCCAACACCCTGAGTGGTCCTGAGTTTAAAGGGTCAAAACTTCATAGCTGGGTCGTGCACTGCATTGTGGCTTTCTACACATGGCAGTTTGTGCTCCTCTCCTTCTTCCAATGTGATACTTGGTGGAAACCAAGAGAGAGAAACACATCCTCTCTTCCCTATTTCAATATGTCAGCCCATCCACTGCCTCTCTGCCCACATTAGTCAGTGTCCTCACATTGCTCTCTAAATATTCAAGAGAGCAATCCAAGCCTTAGGAGGGGAAAGCGGAGAAAAGGAAATGTGGATTATTATTATTATTAAAGTTATTATAAAGGACACTAGTAGCTGCTTAGCTGGGAAAGAACTCTGGGTATGGTCCTGGTGTTTATGCTGTTGAATTGAGATGCTACTTTATTTAATTGGGTTGTGCTATTTTCAACTGATGAACAGAGATCACATTTCTAAATGATCACTTTCCCCAGAAGCTGCATAGGGTGGACCACCTTAGACAACCCATGCAGCAAAGCAGAATTCAAGCCACACTGCCTTGTTTGAGGAGGGTGGAGGACAAAGTTCAGTCTAAAGCAGCCCAGTCATGGATGCCATGTCCCATTGGCTTGTATGGCAAAGGATGCGTTTCACATTTATTTATAATGTGATGGGATTTTACTTTTCCTTAGAAATTTAAAAGCCAATAAAATTACCTCTCTTGCACATGTTGTAAATTATTAATACAATATAGGACATTTTTACACACACCTTAAAGTGCTGGTCTTCTGAGTTTACAAGTCCACAAGTAAGTTCCTGGATGCATTCTTCACACACACACACACACACACACACACAGAGAGTCCTGAGGCAGCCTAAAGTAGTCACAACTGTGGACATGAGGGGCTGCCATAGAAACCAAGTGACCACAGCTGCCTGGAGCAAAGCAGTTTACCAGGAGAATTTTTTACACACAAGTTCTGGGAGAAGTTCTATGCAGAAGTTGAAAGAGCCAGATGTTTAAGATCTGGGTGAGTGATTTAGACACACAGAGTTCAGGATGTAGCAGAAAACATGTTGGAGAAATGTGTGTGTAAAAAAGCCTCAGGCAACTAAGGTTCTTCCTTCCTTATCTGGGACAGCTGTTTATAATATTTGTGATAGTTTTAAATCTCCTGAACTTAGAATCACCTTATAGAGATCCTGATGTTTTTTAAATCCACATTTGTAGCAAGTTTTACTGCTGTCCACCAATAAGAGATGTTTAATCAGTGCAAAGGAGACGGAACTTTCATAGCAGCTGGACACTTCCCTTCCCTTGGAAATTCGCTGAAGTTCAAGCCTGAGTATCTTCTGGAGGCAATGTAAGAACTTTTTATTTGATCAGGCATTTGGTGGGAGGGGATAGGCTTTGGCAGGTTGGTACTGTAGGAGGGGTGTGTGTTGTATTTTGGTTATGTTTTGTAACATAAACATAGATATGGAAATCCAAGGTACAAATATCTGTCAAAACTAAAGCAAAGCTCCTTTCCTTGGCGTGGTCTTCTCTGAACAAGTTGGTGTGTGCATGCACAAAATTCTAGTAGACTAATCATATCATTTCTATAGACTAGGAAGGAAGAGACTGAGACTGTTATTCTTATTTCTTTTTTTACATTCTTGGGTGAAGCTCAGAGTCCAGTAATGGTGGACATGTAAGCACCAAGGTGGAGAGAGGAAAGCAAAAGCTTCAGTTTGCAAAGACTGGAGGTGCACAAAATCAGTGTCCATCAGTCTAGCCTAAATGTTCTTATCTTGTCAATTACACATAGCCCATGATCCACCGACCGCTTACTCAGGAGTAACCCCATACAAACTTCAGTGAGGTTACTCCCAAGTAAGTAGTTTGCAGATCACAGCACAGTAGAATCCATGGCTATTCTGGTTTGCAAGCCTTTTGTAAGCACCAGAAAATATAGTTCTTTCTGTTTTGAGCTTCTCCAACTGCTAATATTCACCAGTGTGTTACAGTATTGCAAAAAGAATTAGTCTGCCTTGAACTGTGCTTCTTGCTATTAGTATAAAAATGTTTGATGTAAACATTGGTGCCTTCCTATGAAGAAATATAACAAAGACTCTCTATCATCAGCTGCTTCTAAGCACTTGACCAAGATGAAGAAAACTATGGCCCTTTTTACACGGACACTAACATCTATAAAATGGGTGTTACATTTTATTATACTGGTACAGGGCAACACTGCAGCCCTGCAACATGGGCCCTTTGCACACGAGATGCTTCCACCCAGTTTCGCTGGGTGGAGATGTCTGTGTAAACACCCCTTGTGGCAGTGGAGTCCATGGCTCCGTGGGTGGAAATGGGTGTTGCCTGGGAGCATGCACGCACCTACACCCACAGCCCACGGTGTTTACACAGAGGCCTCCACCCAGGTTCAGCCGGCGAAACTGGGTGGAGGCATCTTGTGCGCAAAGGGTCCATGTTGCAGGGCTGCAGTGTTGTCCTGTACCATGTATAATAAAATTTAACACCCATTTTATCCGTGTTAGAGTGTCTGTGTAAAAAGGGCTTATATCAAGGCATGACACTGAAAGCATCTGTAGGCAAATCTGTTTAATCGATGGTTAACATCTTGTATGTGGAAACCTAAGTAAAAGGTTGTGCACCAAGGCCTCTCAGATTTGCCATGCCCATATAAGTTTCACATCATTAGTGTAATGAACTCTTCAGGCTCTTGCAATGTTGAGGTTGCCTCACGGTTACCTTAATATGTGGATCATTAACACAAAGGTCATGTCAAGGCTCATCATGTCATGGCCTGACTCCTGGGAGCAATTTCAGCCCACTGAATGTTGACTGAAAGGACTCCCAAAAGCCATTTCAGCTGCCTGTTGTGTGAATATTGGCCATAGAAAGAGGGTGGCTGCTGTGGCGGTCCCAAATGCTAGAAAAGAAGAGAAAGTAGCTTAAAATGATGACATCTTTTATTGGGTCCAACTTCTATTGGTGAGAGTGTGCACAGTATGTGACTATGATATCCTATGCCAGTAGTGGTCATATATATATTTGCAATAGCCTTAACTACGTGACAAGCATAGGCTTTTATTAAACATTGTTTCAATTCAGTGCACATCTTGATTCTACACATACACAAAATTCTCCGGCACAATCAATCAAACCTGTTTTACATTTATCTTATGACAAGGACTGACTTGTTAGTATTTTGAGGTACTCCTATGCAGTGCCCGAAACTAGGTAAGGGCCACCCTGTTGGCCAAAACCCCTCGGACTTTCACCCACCCCCTGGGCCCCCTTTTCCTTCTATCTTTTTTTTTTTTTGAGTTGGGGACTGGGGAGGGGTAGGTTGCCTCCATTCTGTGACTTCCAGTCCAGTCAGAGTCCCTTGCTGCTGCTTGCTGGCATAATTAATGTGCTCTGCCTGCCTTGTTGCATTGCTGGGTCTGTTCTGTGTGCCAGCCTATGCACCCTGAATTTTAAAAATGTCTTCTGACTGCTTTTTGATCGCAAGAGTGTCTCTCCACTTGTCTTCCCCACACTGGGAAACTATTTTACTCACTTTGCTTTGCATTTTGTACAAAGCCTTGTGTGGTTTTTGACTTGGGGAGTGCCGAGGGCAGCAAGCATCCTAGCGGTACAAGTTAATTGTATGTTGAGTGAAAAAGTATTTCTTTTTACCAGTAGTGGTCATATATATATTTGCAATAGCCTTAACTACGTGACAAGCATAGGCTTTTATTAAACATTGTTTCAATTCAGTGCACATCCTGATTCTACACATACACAAAATTCTCCGGCACAATCAATCAAACCTGTTTTACATTTATCTTATGACAAGGACTGACTTGTTAGTATTTTTCAAACGATCAGTTCAGCACTAACAAACTATAGAACTGCAACAAAATGATATTTATTGGGGATAGTTTTTAACCAGGTAAACACTTGACTTTTACTACTCTGGGGGAAAAGGAATTAGTCCCAGTTTAAGGCATTAATACTTTCTATTATCAAAACTGCTTCATTCATCTACAGCAGACAGCAATGGATTAAACACAATTAGTTAAATTTTCAAATTGTGATAACCTAAAGCAGTGTTAATTTAAAGCATATTAACTTAAGGTAAACTCAATGGGTAATACCAGTATGTGTAATTTAATACTAAACTTTTGAATGCCCATGAACGTTTTGGTTTGGCATTTAACTATTTTTTTTCAAGGAGGCTTTATACGATATTCCAGTTTGTATTATATAAATCAAAGTCAAACATTATATTATATGAAAAAACTACTATGCAGACCACTAGACTTGAAGAATTAAGCAACCAGAAGTACATAAGTGACCTATTATGTCAGACTAATGGTTCATCCAGCCTAGCATCCTGTCTCCAAGAGTGGCCATCTTCAGTCATTTCAGAGAAGTGCACAACAGGTCATAATGGAGTGATCCATTCCCTATTTACTCCAAGTTTCCAAAAGCCAGAGGTTACATCTTCTGACCATCTTTAGAAGCAGCCATTTGTGGACCTATCCTCTATCTTAGCCAGTACATTTTAAAAACCCATTAAGTTATTGGCCTTTTCAACATCTTCTGACAAGCCTGCAGAGCTGGACTTAGGCCAAGGCAACTTAGGGTATTTTCAGATGTTATGTTGCCACACTCAACCACGGTGAATCCCCCGTGGTGGTAGATGGTCCCGTAACGTCTGGTTGCTCGCCACCAGATGTTCACCACAGTGAATCACCGGCGGTGAGCAAAATAACCACACTTTCGAGGATGGTCCGGGCACCATACCCGAAAGCGTGGCTAATTGAACCACGGCCCGGAATCGGCAGATGGTAATGTCTGTTACTGCTGCCGATTCCGGGCCGTGGCCCAGACCCTGGGTCGGAATCAGGTGCAGCGGCTGCATTGGCCGCTGCACCCGCCCGTCTCCAGGAGGGCAGGTGGCTGGGGAAGCGTGGGGGGGGCTGTGCGGCCGCACGTTGCGCCACGCAGCCCCGCCCCCGCGATTCTTCGCCAGAATCAGCCGGCACGTCTGTTGGACGTGACGTTTTGATTCCGGCAGGGAAGCAAGAGGTGATTCCATGACGGGGCCAATAGGCGCTCTATCACGTCTGAAATCACCCGTAGGCAGTTGCCTAGGACAGCAGTTTCTTAGGGGCAGCAAATTTTGGGGACCCGCCACCCCTGCTGGCATGGCTGCTTTCTGCTGGCTGCTTTTTGCCTGATTACCCAGCCTCCGGCGATTGTAGCTTGTGCTGCTGTGTGTGCATACCTCACCTCTGCCTGCCCAGCACACCCACCCGAGCCCCTGGTAATTTGGTGCTATGGGCTGTGACATTGCCTTTGAGTCCTCACCTGCTGCCATGCCTCCTGGTTTCCTCCTGTGCTCTGCTCATACGTGCATGTGAGCACAGGACAGCACAGAACGGGGGCTGGGAGCATGGCAGCCACAGGCAAGGACTCAAGGCAGCACCGCGATGTCAAATTTTCAGTGCCAAATTACCAGTGGCTCTCTGTCTCGCTCTCGTCTCCATGTTGGTGGTTCAATTGATGCACAGCTAGAGCCAGCTCCTACGGAGTGGAGCATACTGGGAAATACTCTGAGAGGCTGAGCCATGTTTGTGCATGCATGTGTGACAAGTTCTCTCAGCCTTGCCTCCACATGCTTAAGTTGTTGGCAGCAGTGATACAATGACACCACTCAAGAGATGAGAGAAGACAGACTCTCTGAGTCGCACCCAGTCAGTCACAGCAGTGTTGGGAGGACTCCTATGCAGTGCCCGAAACTAGGTAAGGGCCACCCTGTTGGCCAAAACCCCCCAGACTTTCACCCACCCCCATGGGCCCCTTTTCCTTCTNGGGTCCAGAGCCAGGGAGGGGAGGAAGAAAAACTTATTGGGGGAGAAGCTGGCTGCAGCCTGCTGCCCAGCCATGCAAGTGTGGGGTCCCAGCTGGCCGTGGGGTCATGTGCGGCCGCACATGTGGCACATGCCTGGGGCCGGCCCTGACCACACCTTTCTTGCAACCTAAGCCATACTGAAATGCAACTAATTACAATTAAGTCCTGATAGAAGGGCTTAGACTCTGCATAGAATATTAGAGCTGGAAGGGACCTGAACCGATGTAGGAATTGCAAACCCTAATTGCCCCAATGGAGGAATCGCCACCAAACAAAGCTTATAATCTGCTACAAATCAGGATCAAGAGTGACCAGAGCCCGCCATACCTGAAGTGTCAAGGAGCAATGTTGTAGAAATGTCACTTTGTTTATAAAGAGTAGGAGGCATTTTTGATGCACAGACCCCCATATTAGATGTATGCCTGCGTGTAACTTTCAAATGGCCATTGGAACAAGACGTTGTTCCACCGTATCATCCACATAGCATTCTGTTGATTTTGGTTTCTTCACAGGGGCCCAGTAGGCTTCCGTGCTTATCAATGAAGGGTACAAATCCTCCCATTATTTGTACACCTTCCTTTGTGTTTTGTCATAAAGCTCTTTCCGTGTAAAAAAAAACAAACCACAATGATATTATCTATCTTATTCTAACATTATTTTTGTAGCTTAATAGACTTGCTTTGTCCTTGGACCCAGGCCATTTACTCATCAGAACTGTTAAGTCTGCACCCTGGCCCTTGAAAGGATTTGCTGCAGTATTACTAGGGAGCTCAACTACAGCCAGGAGGCAAAGATTGGAAGAAAGATTTATTCAAGCTTCAGAACAGCCTAGATCTTCTAATCTTGCTGCAAAGGTATACAGAGTTTCTCTGGTCACAATGTCTAACTGACTTATTTGTTGTTCTCCTTGCAGAATTTGCAGCTCTTAATATCTGGTAGCCCAATTAGTAAGAGGTTTTTTTTCAACCTATTATACAAAAGATGAGTGACAAAGAACAGCAAAAGTATGCACTGAGAGTGCCTTGCTCAGCCTTCTGTGTGCGTTTAAGAACAGACACTCTGCTGCCTGATGCAAGATTGTTTTTATTCTGAGTATGGCTATTAGATACAATATTGGCTTTACTGGACTCCTCATCTGTGGCTGCATTTCAAATGCACTCCTGCATGGTACATTTGCAAAAGACATAGAGACAAGGGAGGTTTTAAAAAACTATTTTTTCATTCTTTGCACTCAAGACAACACTGCTGGGATGATATTAAATATAAAAGTGTAACCTATTTCTCAAAACCATAACCATCTGTCTATTCCAGAGATGGTGGAAACATGTTTTGGGCAATTTCAAACCCACTCGAACATTGTGATTTGAAATTTCGTGATGGAACATAGCCTCTTAAGGTTTCAGTTCAATTTATCCAGGGTCTCATAATGGCAAGGGAAATTCTGACTGGCAATCCCCCTCTCCTTCCTTCAGTTCACCTGTTGCATGTTGGCTGTTTGAAGGTGTTTTTTAAAATAATAATAATAAAAAAAGGAGGCAGCAAGAGGATAAATTAGTGGGTTATGCAGCAGGAGTGCTATGAGCATTATTAATAATGAAATCAATGAAATCTATGTGTGCGTGAGGAGGGAGGATGGGGCACTTAGTAATAATAATTTTTATAGCCATGCCTCCCCTCCCCCCGCCATGGCACTCAGAGAGCTTTACATAGAACAATTTAACACAATTTTTAATCCTCACAACAACCCTGTGAGGTAGGTTAGGCTGAGAGAAGATTGTGACTGGCCCAGAGTCACCCAGTGAGTTTCTGCCTAAGGCACGACAGGTTCGAGATGGGGGTAGGAACTATGGAGCACTGTCGGGACGGCGCCTGTGGTGCCTCAGCTCCCCCCTGTCCGGGATCACTCCGGCTGCCCCTGCGATGCCGCCCGCCACATACGCCTCAACCCCACCTGCAGCATCAGTTGCTGAGGCAACCACACTCCCTAGCAATAGTGCGCCCGCACTTCCGGGTGCAACGCGGAGTGTGGGTGCGGAGCCGGGGCTGCTGCGACGCTCCGCGTGGCTCCAGGCATGGCAGGGGGCGGGGCCGCAGGGATAAAAAGCCAGTGCTGAGCTTCAGACAGCACTGGTAATCAGAGCGAGAAGCTGGCCCCATCGAAGAGATAAGTGTTGTGTTTGCGTGTCTTTAGAGTGTATTGGAGTAGCGTGTGTGTCCTAGTGCTTGTGCAGACTTGCTATTATATTGCTGTAACTGTTCCCTTACCCGTTCCCTTCTCTTTGAGATATGAGTGAGGTGTGGAAGAGGGTGCTGGGTGAGTGTCTGGGTGTCCCTTTCCCCTCCCCCCTGGGATTCCTTCTCCCGGGCTGTGAGTGTCCCTCCAGTTCCCTTCTCCCGTATCCCCAGGCCCCTGCCCTATTCCCACACCAGTCACATGGCCTTCCCTAGCCTCCCTTTCCGGGGAGGGGGACGTTCTAGGGAAACTCAGAGGCTTCGGCCTGCCTCCTTACTCTGCGCCCTATGATGATAAGGGCCTAGCCTCTCCGAGGCTTCACAGGCCCACACAATATCCTGACAGTCATTTTTCTCCAGTTTGTGCTGGTCAGAGCAGGGGGGAGCTAGGTTCAAGTGTGAGCACGTGTATGTGTGACAGACCCCTTCCCCTCCCCACCCCCACTGACGAGCACTAGCACAGGCTGCAGTAGAGCCTTGATTGGACCAGAAATTTGGACCCAAGCCTGGCTGCATTAGGTCTGACCCCAATGTGTCTGAGTAGCCCCATCCACCAGAGTGTGATGTCATGGAGCTCCATAAGGGGCAGGGCTATGGCATTTTCAGCATGGCAATCCCCTTTATGGAGCACTATGACATCACGGCACTACTTTGGAATGGGAGAGGCTCCTGCAGCTGGAGAGCCTGACTGGCCAAAGGTCAAGGGGCTTGGGTGGAGAGTGCACCAAACCGAACGCCTGTTAGGTTTGGCTTGGCTTGCGACCTGTAGGCTGCAGTCCTAAAACACACTTTTCCTAACAGAAGATTCTGCCAGCAAAGCTGTGTTGAGGTTCACAGCCAAAAAAAGAGCGCATTTCTTGTGAAACTATTTATCTACAATATTTACATGGTCTTTAATATTGTAGTGTCTGACCATCTCAGATTCTTTAATGTGGCTGTACAGGACCCATATGGAGTTTCTGCCTAGATGTCTCTGTGTCAGCTCAAACTTAAAATGGCTAAAACCGAACTCCTCATCTTCTCTCACCCCCCCGCCCCCCCTCCAATCCTTCCCCTCTCTCTTTCTTCTCTGTCTTCATTGATGGGGTCAGCATCCAGCCCCGTCCCTCAGGCACACAGCCTAGGATTCATCTTTGACTCCTCCCTCTCCTTTAAACCTCCGATCGATTATCTTGCCAAATCCTGGCACGTCTCTCTGCACAACATTGCTAAGATCCATCTTTTCCTCTGCTAAACCCCTTGTCCAGACCCTGGTCATCTCTCGTCTCAACTATTGCAACCTCCTTCTCACTCGCCTTCCTTGCTCCTCTCATTTCTCTTCTTAACTCTGCTGCCAAGGTCGTCCACCTTGCCCACCGTTTTGACCACGTACAGCCCCTCCTCTCCTCTCTCTCCTGGCTCCCTCGTCCTGAACGCATTCTGCACAAACTCCTGGTTTTTACCTACAAGGCTCTTCTTGGCCTTGCTCCCCCCTATCTCTCAGCACTCCTTTCCTGCTACACTCATGTCCGGGAGCTCTGATCCTCCTCTGCCACCACCCACACCTGCTCACAGCTCCCCTGCTCCTCAAAACACATCTGCCCCCTTTCCCCGGCAGCCCCCCATGCCTGGAACTCCTTCCCTGAACACATTTGCTCGGCTTTCTCCCTCTAAATCTTCAAATCCCTCTTCAAGACCCACCTCTACCGTCAAGCTTTCCCTGGCTCCTCGTTCCCCTTGTTGACTTATTCTGAATTATCTTGTGTAACATTAAATGAGTAACTACACCTTTGTAACTAAGCCAAGCATGTGCACCTGAGACCTCATGAGTTCATATATGTATCATTGTCTCTGCCTCTGTTTCCCCCCCTCCTTTGTCTCTCTCCCTTATCTCTCTTAGATTGTAAGCCTACTAGGGCAGGAACCGTGTCTGTTTCTTAGAATTGTAAAGTGCCAGGTACATTGCTGGGGCTATATAAATGCTTAATAATAATACAAAAGTTGTATCATTCCCATTTGACAGATAGGGGAACTGAGGCACATAGAGAATAAGCAATGTATCCAAGGTCACACAGGAAGTGCATTCCAGAGCAGGGAATTGAATTAGGTTTTCTGGTTCTCAGGCTAACAGTCCCTAACCACTGGACTGTTCTTCTGCAACAAGAGAGAAGATGGCAAGGCAGGCAGTACTTCTGCCATTATTAAGGTGTAATGTCGATGGCATTAAGTAAGGTGACAAAGGCCCTTTTCACCTGACACCCGCCCCCCCCTTTGTTCACATGGGTGGGTGAGTGGGGGGCACATCCGTGTGACAGCAAGTGGAGATGGGTGGGGGGGTGTATGTGCTCCTGCGCTCCACCCATTGCCAACACATGGAAACAATGGGGAAAATGGAGGTTCCTCCATGTATAGAGATGGGTGGAGAGCGGTAGAGGTGGGTGTGCGTCCATGTTCTGGCCCACATACGCGCCGCACACCTGCCGCTGTCTCCACCCATCCCTCATGGACTGCTGCTTGTCCGTGGTCCGTTTAAAAAGGTCAAAAGAGGAGCCAATTTAATCTCAGCAAACCTGGTTAAGTTCTGACACTAAAGATGATGCAATTTGGTGCATTTTACAGTTTTGTGTTATTGCCCTATTAATTAAGGGGATAACATTCACAGAAGATGAATATAAGGCAATAAACGGCTTTTGTGGGTGATTAAACGTCTGAATGAAGCTGAGACGTTTGATAGCTCAAAAGTAGTTTGCTGAAAGCACGCTCTAGCCTTGGGGAAAATGCTCCATGTAATAAAGGAAGAAACAAAAGAGGAGGCCGGGGGAAGGATTTCTGAACTGATGCAGATTTTTAATGAAGATTTTTTAAATTGATTTTTATTTTTCCAATACAGACAAGAAAATAAAAACAAAGCCAGATATTATGAACTTGAAATTACCCTATGTGACGCTTAACATAACATTGGTATACATTCACTGAAACCGTTGTTGACATCCATAACATTAGACTCATTTCTTTTTTTAAAAATAAATATTTTAAAAGTAATGAACCTGACAGACAGGAGAAAGGGGAAGAGTAAAGAGGGTGTGCTGGGGAAGGAGAGGATGACAAACTGGTTTGGTTGGTGGGTGCCTGTGATTTCATTTAGATTTGACAATTTAGTGCCACGGCTTTATGGCCTGCCTTTTGATGTTGCTATGGTGGCAAAAAAGGTTTTGGGGTTAATATACCTGTAGTGACAGATGCAAAAAATGAATGCAGTACTTGTATAAAAGTGGAGATGCAGTGACCCATTTGTTTATTTGCAAGACGTGGATTTCCTATTTTGTAAGTCAAATTTTGCAACCACAACAATAGGATTGTGGGCTAACAGCATCCCCATCGGACTACAGGCACAAGCAGTAACACCTAAGCTACCTAACTTCTGGGCAGATCATTAGTCACTCAAGAGCTCTGAGTGGCATCTGTGAAACTACTGTGTGTGGGTTGATGGAGTTACATCATTTTACACCAGCCTGTGTCCTGCATAGTGAGTGCTATTCTGTCTCCCCTCTTGTTCCATGTGTAGCTGAGGCCACTGAGCAAGGTCATTCAGAGGTTTGGGGTGAAGTGTCATCAGTATGCTGACGTCACTCGGTTCTACCTCTCGTTTTCATCCAACTCCGGTCCCCCAGTCTCGGTGCTTACCCAGTTCCTGGCTGTTGTCAGGGACTGGATGAGGGTGAGCTGACTGAAGTTGAATTCTGACAAGACTGAGGCGATGATGGTTGGCCGGCCTTGTGGCCTGGAGGGGATTGAAACACTTGTTGATGGAATCCAGCTGGTCACTCAGGTTCATGGCCTTGGTGTACTTTTGGATCCCTCACTGTGCCTGGCATACCAGGTGGTGGTGGTGGTGGCCAGGAGTACTCTTCACCAACCCCATCTGGTGAGGAGGCTGCAGCCTTTTCTTTCTGACTTGGATCTGGCCATTGTCCTCCATGCTTTCATCACCTTAAGACTAGGTTACTGCAACACTCTCTATGTGGGGCTGCCCTTGATGACTGTTCAGAAGCTGCGGTTGGTACAGAATGTGGCAGTTTGGCTTCTTACACCGGTAGCATATTACACTGGTGCTCCATAGTTTGCACTGCCTCCCTATAGCTTTCTTGGCACAATTCGAGGTGCTGGTTTTGACCTTTTAAAGCCCTAAATGGTTTGGGTCACACATGTCCTACCATGTCCCAATGTGGTCCCTACAGTTGGCCAGGAGTGCCTCTTGCATGTTCCACCTGTCACCCTTATCCATGGGATGGGGGTGCACAGGAGGGGCCCCCGTTGTTTTAGAACTCCCTTCCCCAGGAAATTCATTTGAGCCCGAGCCTAATTTATCTGAAAGAGGATTTGGTCAGAGCGGGATAGGGTTGGAGTGGGTTTTTGGGGAGGGGGAAGGCAGGAGGGTTTTTTGTAATTTTATGGTTGTACGCCACCCTGAGCCCCTGTGGGAAGGGGGGGCATATAAATCTAAATGAATACATTCACAAGTCAAGCCTACAAAAGTAGGAGATTAAATCTTTTAATAAATAAATATTCTGAGCATGCTAGCCTAGCAGTAGTTGCTTCCTGGCCCTAGGCCCATGGTCATCTCCACAGTCTATTTCTCGTCCCTACTCCCCATGAGAGTTATTTCAATAAGCAGAATGCAATCCTATCCCGCCAAGCGCCCTCCTCCAGTAGAGTCCTATATGGGCACCACTCAAGCAAACTAACCGGCTGACAGAGTTCTGGAATGAGACGCTCCGGAATGGATTTTGCCTTGGCTGGCATCACCGGACAGCTCCCCTCCTTCCTCTGCTGCTCCTCCTCCAGCTGTCTTGGCCTGGTGCTGCTCCTCTGCCCCTGCAGTCATAGGGGCTTTGGAAGTTTCCCGGGCAGTTCCATCTGTCTCAGCCGGACGTTGCTCACTAGCCCAGTGCTGTGCAGTCTGACGACGTGGCCGGTCTGCGTCAGCTCCTCAGCTGTCACGGCCACTCAGACGCTCCTCCTGCTGTCTGGCGAGTCTCAGGTGTGCAGTTGCATGCTGTGCAGCCTGTGACTGCGTGCTGTGCGGCTCCGTAATCTGCACTGGCTCCCTATAGCTTTCTGGGCACAATTCACAGTCATGGGTTTGACCTTTTAAAGCTCTAAACAGCCTGGGCCCCACATATGAAAGACCGTCTGTCCTTCCATGCCCCATTGCAGCCTTTGCGATAGGCCGGGAGCACCTCCCTGTGGGGACCGTCTGTTAGTCTTGTTCATATGAAGAAGGCTCACAGAGCGGTATTCTTAGTAGCTGCCCTGATGCTATGGAACTCCCTTCCCCCAGGTTCATGTGAGCCCAAGTGTCTTCTGGAAGCAGTGTAAGACCTTTCTGTTTGTAAAGGCATTTGGCAGGCAGGGATAGGGAATGGAGGGCTCAGGAGGGTGGGTTTGCGGTAGGCTGTGAAGAGGAACTGGATGTGGGAAATTGGGAGGTGATATTAGGTAGGTTCTGTGGGGGACTGTGGGAAGATTGGATTTTGGGGGAGTTTTGTATTATTGTTTTTATGGATTTTTTAAAAATCTATTTTTATCTATGTTGTGAGTTACCCTAAGCCTTTTTTGGGTGGGGAAGGGTGGGTGAGACATTTAAAAAATTTTTTAAATATACAATCACATGACTTCCAGAAAAGTTTCATTTAAGATCTATGCATTGGATAGATTATATCCAAAAGAAAAAAACGCTTTCAGTTCCAAAGCAACTGAAATGGATTACAAGGCTTTCTTGTAATTCAGGATTAGAGAACTTCTGCTCTAAAAACATGCACACACAATCTTTGAATTTTGAAATACCCCATTTAGAAAAACCAGAAAAAACAAAAACTTGAAATCTTCCCACAAAAAATTATTTTAAACCAAGTTTCCTGACGAAAATAAGTTTAAAAATCAAAATATCCTGGCCATCTCCCCTATTCAGGTAACAGAGCTAAATGTCTATGCCTTGTATTATAGTAGAGAACAAGGCAGTCTTTTTAAAATTCTGCTTACCTACCCACCTGGGCTACTGTGTATATATTTTACATTCAAATAAAACATATGTAGATTTTTTTGGTGCTATTACCTTGGTATCTGTGGTGAATGAACAGATTAATGTTTCCAGAGTATGGTGAAATTCTCAGATGGAAAATGCTATACAAGTGCAATGTATTATTATCTGCAATATATTTATAGCATGAGGTGTTAACCAGTAATACTATCATTCATATTTCAGATCTCTGAGAATTATAAAGACATCTTTGGTAAACAACACTCTTACTTCCTTTTCACATTACTTTATAGATTCAGGATAGCAAAAGTAAGTCATTTTGTTGCTTCTTGCTAGAGGCATTTGGTAATCACACTAATCTTGGGAACAATTTAAAACCCCTAGCAGTTCAGTAAACTAGAATGTTTAGACAATTTATTATCTGCATATTGTCACTATTGGTAACACTCGGATTCTCATTTTATGATTCCATTTTATTGTTTTAAGCTGAAATCCAGCCTGTGTTTCCAACAGATTATCTCCATAACCCCCCCCCCTTTTTTTTTTTTTTGCTATGGAAATAAACTTAAAATTATTCTTTGATACAAGGGAAAAGTTCGCAAGGCCACACTCTACAAAAGCTAGAAATGTGCAATTATCATTTGTAAAGAGAAACAGTTATCAAAGTAACTGCAGGGGACATCTCCAGGACTCCTCTTGGAGTCAGGAAAATTTGAAACATATATTTCTTTAACATGAATTTTGCTATAAAACCTTCTGCATAATTCATGAGATTTGATTTAACATCATAGCTAATTCTGGCATTCTCTGCCAGAGAACAGAGCTCTGATGCCAGATGCAATTTTTCCTCTCCCCTCCCCCCCCCTCTTTTTGGCGACTGAACTCTAAACACAGTAATGTAGCAATTTCCAAGTCTTTTGATAACAAGGTGCCTTTTGCCTGTGAAGAACTTCCCCTAATGACAGTGCTGAAGCAGAACACTCAGTCAGCATTTGACCGGAGGGTGTAGAACTGGTGATGCTATAGCCGTACTTCCCACTGGTGCCGGTTGAATAAAAGTGGATGGTGGTATGAGCGCACCATCGCCCTCCTCCTTTCCACCCTACTCTCATAATCCGAACCTCCAGCTCTCTTTCCCTAAAGTAGGATCAAAACTCCCAGATAAACTACATTATCTGTTCTTACCAGAGACTTATAGGTGCAGGGATCAGAAACTTCCATTTTGTTTTGCAGTAATTAAAATGACAAGGAGCCAGAGATCTCCCCCAAATAATGGCTGTGTGCAAAGACTAAAAAGGAAAAGCAGCCGTTCAGTATGTGACAAATATATAAACCAGATTCAGTGTTTCATCAATCTGTCTCAGGTGCATAGTGGCAGATAAAATAGATAAAGCCATGCACATGGCATGTACTCTTATTTGTTGCTAGGCACCAGCCACTGAGTCTCAGTCAAGGATCAGATTTGGATCTGTACAGTCAGAGTTCAACCAAATCGTGTAGTGTGGACCCCAAGCCAGAGAGAAATTTTGTGCCCTGCTACATCTTGGTAGATGGGGGTCTCCTACCTCCTATCCCCCGCACCATAAGTCTTAAAAATCAGTTTCTGGAGACCATGCTGGGACTTTATTTACACACATTTCTTGCAATAACTATTTTACTGTATATTATAAAAGACATTTGTTGCTGTTTTTTGTGCCCCAATACAATTGTACCATTTTGTCTCCTTGTTCATCCTGTGTAGATCATAATCCACCTTTATAGGAGGCAGACAAGACTGGAACCCAGGAAAACTAATACATGGAGTCAGAGAGACTTTCCTCTAGGGTAAAGTACTGTTAAATTAGTACCCTACATTGATTGTGCTAGAATACTGTGACCATGATATCTGATGCTCCTGCTGCTGTTTCCAAGGGTAATTTAATTTCAGACACGGCAGGCCAAAAAACCCTGGACCGGGATCCATCTCGGATCCCGGTCCATAATCAGACCAGCTGTCCTTTAGTGAACAGTGAACCTCTGGCAGGAATAAAAATAACCACGCTTTTGAGGATGGTCAGGGGACCATCTCCGAAAGCGTGGTTAGCTGAACCATGGCCCAGAATCGGCAGCCGGTAACATCTGTTACTGGCGCTGATTCCGGGCCATGGCCCAGACCATGGGTCAGAGTTGGACGTAGCGGCCAGATTGGCCGCTGCACCCGCCTGTCTCCCAGAGGGCGGCCGGCCAGGGGAGCGTGGCGGGGGGCGGGG
>QEPC01003635.1:941239-990641 GCA_003113815.1 Sphenodon punctatus | reverse complement strand
CTCCCTCCTACAGCCTCCCTCCCCCTGCCATGTCAGGTGCCTGCCTCTGACTGGCACTGCATGTGCTGCTATTTATCTGAATAATGGTCTTCAAGGGGACAACTTCAATTGCTTATAAAATTGGGTCCCTTTATCAAATTGTCCTGTACTTTGGCAGAGATGACAGGGAAGGTATTTGATACATTCCTGCCAAATATTTTGTAAACAGAATGGAATATTCAAATGTTACAGCTGGAAATGTATTTTCAAGTTAATGTCTTATGCTAGCAGGACCCTTCATCCAATCTTTCTGAAAATTGGCGGGTGTGCTAAGCTTGTGGAGGGACATTATAATCACAGATTTCATGCAAATTGGATGGGAGGTAAAGAGGTTGTAGTTGTCAATGTGTATGAAGCTTTTCTTAAAATCACAATGTTCAATTGCGTCTACAATCTGTTTTCTTTATTTAATTGTTTCAAAAATTGGCACACACAGTGCCCTTCATTGGGGGTATAATCTCCCAAGTTTCATCAGAATTGAATAAGAAACAAAAATGATATAGCCAGAAATAAGTTTTTCAGGTTTCCCCCTTTATTTCAAAAACAAAATGTCGTTTTTGTTTCTATTTTCATGATTATCATTAGTCATTTTTATTATTGCAATAATGATAATGAAAATGACAATTTTTGTTATTGTGATAACTAAAATGACATGCACACACCTTATGGTATAGATGATATCTGCTGGACAAACATAGGACTGACACACACAGCCAATAACTGACCCAGCTTGATTGCTGCTTTCTGTTGTTCTCTCAGTACAAAGACGAAGATTTTTTATTTTTTTTTGCTTTGGCAGGTGAAGTCTAACAACCAAACTGGTCTCCAAGGGTCATCATCTTCGTTATAGTTTTCATATCTTTCTTTCAAGGACTTCATAAGAGAGCAAAGAGATCATTGCATTGAGGAAAATTCTGCTTACCTTTGCAACCACTTATTTGGCTTTTTTTTGCTGTAGAGGCAGTTATAATGGTAACCTTCTTACCCTGATCCACTAAAGATCGGCAACAATATATGAAAAAGCATTACTATAAAGGGGGTGAGAGGTATATCATCAAATACAAGCAATAATATGCATCTAGAAAGAAAACACTGAAACTTACCCTTATACTATCCCAGCTAATTATTCTTCCCTGAATTAATATGTTGTTCTGAGTAACACAGACTTTAGTTTTAGAAGGGTAACACTAGACATGTTGTCAGGATTCTTTTTCCTTTTGTAAGGCATGATTTTAATAAGTTTCTGAAAACTAAGGCCCTTTTTACACAGACGCTCTAACACTCATAAAATGGGTGTTACATTTTATTATACATGTTGCAGGGCGCCACTGCAGCCAATCACCATGGGTCCTGTGCACACATGATGCCTCCATCCAGTTCCTCTGGGTGGAGATGGGTGTTGGCCGGTGGGTGGGGAGCATTTTCCTGGGTGGAGATGGGTGGGGGCGTCTGTGTAAACGCCACTTTCGGTGGGTGTTGGTGAGAGTTTGCTCCCAGCCAACCCCCATCTCCACCAACACCCACCCATGGAGCAACCGGCAGTGGCGTCCGTTGCTTCGTGGGTGGGTGTGGGTGGAGATGGGGGTTGGCCAGAAGGAAATACTCACCAACACCCACCGAAAGTGGCGTTTACACAGATGCCCCCACCCAGGGAAATGCTCCCCACCCACTGGCCAACACCCATCTCCACCCAGAGGAACTGGATGGAGGCATCATGTGTGCACAGGACCCATGGTGATTGGCTGCAGTGGCGCCCTGCAACATGTATAATAAAATGTAACACCCATTTTATGAGTGTTAGAGCGTCTGTGTAAAAAGGGCCTAAAAGACACTAACAACCAACAGCACTTTATGAAAAAGCATGTTTTTTGCCAAACAAAACACTTTCTCACAACTGTATTCACAATTTAGGTAAAGTATATGTCAATACAGGTTAAACGTTATTAAAAATACAAGTGACTTTTTTTTCAAAAGCACAACAGGTGCAATGCAGTTTTACACTGAATCTGTATGCGCACTCAGATCAGATACACAGACAAAATATTGCAAGTACCAACAGCCAGAAATAGGCTGATGCAGATCTGCATATACAGATATGCGAGTGTACATTTTAATTACATATGTGCTTTTATGTGAAAGCACTAAAACATTTGAAAAACTGACCCATAGTTTCTAGTTCTTAAAATAACCTATATGCTAAAATAAAATATATAGCAAAAATAATCTGTAACTCCCACAGCTACTGTTATCTTTTTTTCTTTTGATAAAGACTTTTAAGGAATTATCC
Organism: Sphenodon punctatus; assembly: GCA_003113815.1. Taxonomy (NCBI): domain Eukaryota; kingdom Metazoa; phylum Chordata; class Lepidosauria; order Sphenodontia; family Sphenodontidae; genus Sphenodon; species Sphenodon punctatus. Next base: position 988,315 of record QEPC01003635.1, on the reverse strand, counting down.
TCTAGCTAAAGTCTTCAGATCTGTGACCCCTGGTCTTCTCTTGATGTCTCCCCACAGTTGCCAAGTGCTCTATGTCCTCAGCCTTTTCTGGGCATCTCACTCATCCGATCCCTAGCTCTGTAGCATCTCGCCCCCCTGAGGCCTAGTTTCCTTCTCCTGGTATCTCCATTGAATGCCTTCCTGACCTAGCCCACGACCACAAAGCAGTCAGCGGGGCTTTCACTGTTAGTTAAGGCCCCTATCAGACACAAACATATAAACAGATGGAACACTGTTCCTACTAAGCAAACTCATTTTTCTGGGAGTGCAAAAGCCATCTCTGGTGCTCTTGGTTCGCCCAGCTCCTACTCTGGGCCTCCCTGCCCTCAATTCCCCCAGGGTTTTTGCCCAAGCTCTTGGCTCCAACTCTGCCCCCTGCTGGGGGGGACAGGGTCATGCCATACTGCTTCATCTAGGCTCCTGTCTCTGAGCCCAACAGTGCCTCTTCCTGGCATCCGAGTCTCACCTGACTTCCATGATCCACAGCAAGGACTCCTAGTTTCCAGAGAGGTCTCTACTGCAGGCAATGGCCAAACTCAGTCTACCCTGCTCTATTTCCTGGGTAGTCTGTCCCCCAACTGGGTTTCCCTGTTAGTTCCTGGTTGATTGGCTTTGCCTCCTTTCTCCCTGTAGCCAGCCCACACCTCTCAGGTTGTTGCTGTATAAAGGTTGCTGGCTCCATCAACCCCTGCAACCTTCTTGCCCCAAGCCCCAACATAACAAACATTGATTCTACTCATAACTTAGAGTGCCATCTCATCCACCCCTCTGCACTCCACATGCCTTACCCCTATTTTACCATATGACATTACCCAGCATAGCATAAACATATAACATAAAAATTCATTCTACTCATAACTTACTGAGCGCTAACTTATCCGCCCCCTGCAAGCCACGTTTTTTACACCCACTTGATCACATAACATAGCCCAACACAGCATAAACAAATCCATTCTATGTATAACTTATCACTCCCCAAATATTTGCCTCCCATCATCCTTGATTAATTCACCAATTCCTTGATCTTCTGCTCAGCAAGAATCCCTCACAAATAGTCACCACAATATTCCTTGCCACCTTTCCACTTCTCAAAGGTGGGCCATTATTCTGCAACACAAGTTCTCATTATTTTGGGCCAGGAACTAATTCTGGAGACCCATATTCCTGTTCTCCCGATTACCAGTTCCAGTTCCACTTTTGGGCGAGCCTGACTGCTTGAGCCTGGCTCTAGCCCCGCTTCTGGATAAGCCTCCCTGCGCAAAACCCTGCTCCAACTGTTCTTACTCTCGCCATCCTAATCACCTGGGATTTGTAACGGGGGCCGGTGGTGGCTCCTCTATAACTCTGGCACCCTGTTACAGTCCGAAAGAGCCTTATCGAAAGCAAAAAACAAACTCTACAAACCTAAAGTGGGAGTGAGAAACAATGTATTCTAGATGAAAACTTGTGTGTGTGTGTATATAATCTATATATCTATCTATATATATATATATCCTGAAAAATGCTTCAAAATGGAAATTCTTGGGAACTTTAAATGAATGACAGCTGCATCTACTTGTAAAAAATGGCCCTAAGTCGTTGCAGGCCCAGGCCCAAGGGTAGCTAGAGAAAGTCGTTTCAGGGTGCACTCCTCTGGGAAGCGGGCCAGAGGCATGTACCTGTGCCTTCACGGGATGAGTGGCTAGTGAGCCAAAATGAAAGAGGGCTTGCTGATTGGACCCAGCCAGCAGCCGAGAGCAACAACCAGCTAGAGAAGCTACTGCTAGGGGTGTGCAATTTGTTTTCATTTTGTTTGCGTTCGTAATTAAAATATGGAAATAAGAAGCCATGGTAATGAAAACAGAGGCAAATGAAAAAAAGTGTCCGTTTTCATTATAAAAATAAAAAAAACCTGTGCACCCGCAGAATGGCCGTCAGAGCCATTTTGTGCCTGTGCACCCTTTCCCAAAAGGACACCAGCAGCGTCAGTGCCTCCTGAGTCCTGCGTTGAGAGAAAAGTGTTTCCATTCTCCCCGTGCCGGCTTTTCTCTCAACGCGGGACTCAGGAGGCGCTTTTCAGCACCTCGTATAAAAGCCGCCTCAGTGTCATTTCAGCTTTTGGAAAAAGGCAGCCATTTTTTGCATGCACAGGGGCCATCTTTTGCATGTGCAGACCGGCTGCCCTTTTCCACAAGGCACCAATGCTGCTTATGCCATTTTGGGAAAGGGCTGCATATGTGCAGTATAGTCCGGTGGCCATTTTGTGCTTGCCCAGTGATTTTTAATTGTTTACATTTTTAATAAAAATTAAACAAGAAAATAAACAGAACTATGAAACAACAGAAACCCAAACATTTTCCTTTATGAAAACCCCTGAAAATGAGGGGTTTTTTTGTAGACGAAAAGAAAAACTATAACGTAAAATAACGTAAATGAATGCGGGCGGGGGGGGGCTGTTGCACACCCTAATAGAACTAAGCTGAAGGCACTAGGGGAAGAACTCGAGCACTCAGAGGTTAATGAGTGGGGGGAGCTGCGTGGCCAAGGCCAAAGTAAGGCACACTGGAGGAAGACCCCCAAGGAAAGGGGTGTTCACAGAGGGGCCTGTGAGGAGGAGGCAGCCCTGCAGTATCAGGGTTGGGGTACAGAGCCAGCGGTGCTTGCCGAGGGAGCAAAGCAAGAGACTTGGCCTGGGAAGGCACTGAGCTACTGGCTTACAGTGTGGACGTAAGAGGGATTCGATCCTGTTTGTATCCCCGAGTAGGAAAGAGTGCTTGGGAAAGACATAGGGTTGCCACCTCTGTATACGTTGCCAAGCCATTTATGAAAAATACATATTGCAGGGTCTGCAACATGCACTTCTCATAAGTAGCCTGAAAAAATACAGAGAGGTGGCAACCTTAGAAAGACACTGCCAACAAACAAGCACTATGGGGACGACTAAATAAGAGACTGCATGAGTCTAGCTGGTTTGTAGTTCCAGTGGGGTGTAGCAGGATCTGGAGGCTCCAAAAACATACAGCAAAATGTTGTTTGCTGTTAGGCATTTTAGCTTAAACTATAAATCATTGATTGAACATTGCTTGGAGAAGGAAATTCATGACCTTTTGGGGGTATAGGCCTGTAAGCTGTTCTAAATAAACAGACACACTTCCTCTACATCTTTGATATGCAATGGGGAAATCATGGCTGGGCGTTAGATGCTATGTTATTGCAATTCTATGCGAGAGGTATCCTTGGTTCTGTGGAATCATTTCTTGTAAGCCTTGTCCTCCAGGCAGGCCTGTCCCATTTCTCCGTTTATAAAGTCTATGGCAGAGCCTCACCAGAGACTGTTCGAGAGCTGAAGATCTTAGAGTAGAAATCGATCAGCAGTTCAGTGATGAGATTTATAGGCACCAAAGCGCTCAGAGAAGCAGCTCCTTGAGGTGACCAGATTAAATTCAGCCCAAAGACACAAGCAAGATTGGATCCTGTCATTTTGTTAAAAATGCTTTCCTGGGATACCTGAAAAAGAACATCTGTATCACTGACCATGATATGGCAAAAAACACCAGTTCTACTACGGTTACCATACCTCCCCTTTAAGAGAGGATGCTTATGAAAAACAAAAGCCAAAGACTGGGATCTCCTTGTTAATGGCTCTGAGATGCTGCCTGCTAGGGATGAGATCCAGTGGGGCAGCATATCCCATCTATTGGAATTCTGAGGTGAGAAAACAAGGATAACACGTCACAGTGACACCTCCCACACCTTTTAAGCTCCCTGCAAACTCAAATATCAGTTTACTTAAGATAGAGCTCCCTCTCCTGCAGCAGCAGCAGGGGAATGATTGCAGCTCAGTGGTCCAAGTTCTGAAAAACTCCTTCCCCTTCTTATTTATGCTGCAGTAGTGCCTACAGGCCCAGTCTCTGTGCCAAGGCAGTACACAAATATATTAAAAAGTATGCATCCCTGGTGCTAGTAAATGAGGGAATACTGTTACCCACAGAGATCATTTTCTAACAGTAGGAGATATTCTTTGTGTGGGGATGGACAGCTGGCTCCTTTCTCAGGATGTGAGGCCAATTACTGCCTGAGTCATTTGCTGCCAGTTTCAGGTCAAAGGACTTGGGCCTGTCCCCATAACTCAGACCTTTTACTGCTGATGGAGTTGCCTTGCCTTGCAGGCTACGCTTTGGCAAGCAGGAACTGTTTTCTTAAGTAAGGGGTTGGAGACTGCATTGCAAAGCCCTCGTCTTTTGTTCTCTAGCAGTAGCTTGAATCCAAATTACAATTTTTAAAAAAAATACCCTTGAATGTGGTGATTACAATTCCAGCCACTTCACAAAATTACCACAAGTACCTCTCACACCACTCAAGGCTGAGCTTGTAAAGGAAATAAATTACCCCTTGTGTGTAAGAAGGGGTTATGTTCTCAGGTAAAACCTGGGATTATCATCTGAGGAGTGTGTTAAAGTTTGAATTGTGGCTTCTTGCACGGACCACCTGACCTGTGATGAATAGAAATATTCAGTTTCCAGGTTGTTTACATTTGTATTCATAAAGGTCAAGAAAATGCAAAACACTTTATCCTACATTAAAGATGAAAAGCTATAGATCAGCAGAAACTGCAGATGCGGGCACTGGCATCAAGTCGACTTTGTGCTTTACATAACCAGACCTGCTCAAAAATAATGCTCTGTTACAGAAGTCACCATGTACTATTTTACACACCTCATTAACACCTCAAGTGCTCAGCTCTTAAGAAGTGTGTTGAGATGAGACATCTATTATTGTAACAAAGTCACTTCTATGATTCATAATACTGAGGAAAGCTATCGGTTGCTAAAATAATAGCAAATGACTGAAGATTTGTATAATGGCTCCTGAAGTTCACCTAAGCAGCAATAAACAAACATGCAGGTGCTAGAGGTGTCTGCTCATTCTATTTAAGTCAGGGGTCATATCAATACGTTTCTTTTAGTCCTGTTTTCTGGTGAGGCATTGGGTGAAAACAGATATGACGCTAACCACCCTTTAACCACCCTTGGTGGTTATTTATGCATGTTGCAGGGCTGTATTGGTGCCCTATGCAGCCCTGAAACATGCATCAATGACCACCAAGGGTGGTTAAAGGGTGGTTAGCGTCATGTCTGTTTTCAGCCACAATTACAAAAAAGTGATTAATAAAAGTGTGTGCTCCCAGCCAAATAATGCCATGCAAGGACTTAACTTTAGAACAATTAATTGGGTCATATCTCTAGACGGTGTAAATCAGTATCAGTCCACTGATGTCAACGGGGCCAATCCCAAGCCCCGTGGATCCTGTGTGCAGCTGCATGCATGCATATGTGCACGGCAACTGCACACACAGCCGACACCGGCATTTCTGGCCCATAGCGGTGCATGGAAACTGCACGCATACGCACACGTGTGGGAGATCCGTGGGGTTTGGGATCAGCCCCACCGGGAATCAGCGCTTCTGAAAATCAGAGGGGTTTGAAAGCATAAATATGGATTTAGGACCTTCACCTTGGATCAGGGGTAGGCAAGTTTAGACCCACAGGCCAAATCTGGCCCACAGGCTTTTGCTGTAGAGCCCCCTTCCAATTTATAGATCAGGCTCATGGACCCAGCCCCTATCCTTCAGTACATGACTCAGCACCTCCTCCTCTCTGTACGCTCCCTCTGGATGGGAGCTCATGGATCATCTAGTCCCACATCTCCACTTCCTTACACAAGAAGTGTCGTACTGATCAAGCCCATCTGGCCCAGCAGCTTGTCTCTGACAGGAGCCAGTGCCACCTTCAGTTGCTTCAGAGAAGCATACAACCGGTCAAAACAGAGAAATTCTTCTCCCGAGTCCGCTCCTTTGGCCCCTCTGCTCCATGTCCCTGACCTGACCATGGCAGTTTTTACGTGGACGGTGCCCCCACCCCGCTTGGGGTTCGGGCAGGGGTTTGGGGGGGGGGAGGCATCCGTGTAAATGGCTGGCAGTGGGTGGGGGGATGGGTGTCCGCTCGGTGTTTGTCTATGTGATGGGGGGGTGCATCTGCGCTCCCGCACGACACCCACCTCCACCCATCACCACCCCTGGAGCTCTCCGGAAAACTGGAAGTGGCGCTGTGGGTGGAGGTGGGTGTGGGTCCGTATAAAGGGACACCCCCCCCGCCACCCATCCCCCCCTCCATATAAAAAGGGCCCATGTTCCCTAACTCCTCCACAGAAAATTCCTAAGTCACTAACCGGCCTTCAGGCTTCTACTTAAATACAAAAGTGGTATGTGGAGGGGAAAATGGTTCTCCATCTCTGCCATAGGCCAATATCAGTGGTTTCCAAGCAGTGTGGCTAGTACACCCTATGTGATTACATTATAGTTGCTCACTGAATCATGACCCTTCAAGGCCACATCTTGGCTGAACTTTGAGTTTAGCGGGTGCGGAGGAAGGTTGTGGATGGAGCAATGCCCCTCCCTACCTTTAGGTCACCTATGTCTGTCATTGGTTTCTCCCAGAATTAGCAAACTGTGTGTGTGACAGGGCACCTTAAATATTTGTAGGGTGTGGGCCCTCATACTAAGTTTCAGTCAAGCATGATCCCATAAGCTAAGTTTGTGGCCCCTTACAGAATGGTTATCAGGGCCAACACTTGTTATTAATTGGCCCGGGCGGGAGAATTAAGTAGGCTGCTGATCAGCTAGGGGAGAAATTATATAAAAAGGTTAAGACAAAGCTCAGGAAGACGACATCCAGAGAAGAATTGGGAGCAGGCCTCAGAGGTGGAAAGGCTCAGTGGGTCAACAGAGCGAGCTGGGACAGGAAAAGCCCATGACTAGAACTCTCTGTTGGGAGTAAATGAATGTCTGGTAGCATGACCCAAGACCCTTAGAATGAGGGTCTGTGCCCGTGCAAGTCTGGGCAAGGGGACTGGCAGATCACATAGATGATGGTATGAACTACTTGAGCTAGAGCCTACTTTCCTTATTCTTGAGGGGGGAGAAATGTTTGGACTGAATACTGTCTAGGCCTGGTTGTGGCGGGATTTGGGACACAGGTGGCTGCACTATGTTGGTCATCAGAGTTAAGTAGCACACTAAAATGGCAAGTATAGCATTACAGTTATAATGGATAACTTAATAGCCCAAATAAAACTTACTTAATTTGGTTGTTAGCTTAAATACAAGAAGGCATGCCAGTGTTACACTCAGTTTAAGCGTGTGGCTACGTTGTGTATGCTGACAGCTCAGTCTAGACATGCCACAAAAATATTGCTGGAGTATAGCTATGCCTGAGCCAAACGTCACCGGGTACCTGGTTGCCCAGACAGACAGCATGTTGGACACAGAAGTAGGGAGAGAAGCTTGCAATGCTTAAGCCATGCAGAAATAGACAACATAGGTCTCCAGGAGTCAATCCAACATCCTTCTCTAGTGCCATAGGCTTAACAGTTTTGTTTCTAAATCAGCATGTAAAAGTATTTATGGTCCAGCTTGGAAAGATATATTTTACAAAACAATAAAAAGATGGAAAAACATTAAGCCAATAAAACCTTGGAAAGTAGCCTTGATTTTATTTAAACATTTTTTAAAATAATAAATACTTTAACAGTATAATCTGGGGGGGTGGGGGGGAGGTTAATTTGATCCCTTTCAAAATAAAGATATCCTTGAGCTTTTTAGTCTGTTCTGACTTTTATTATATATGGAGATATGCAGCCGTTTTAAACTGCTGAATCCACCATTAGTTCGTTGCAGCATAATTACACTTTTTAAAACTCTCTGATCATTTAAAAATAATAATAATAATAATTGCTGAATTTTGCAAGACTTAAAAACTGGCTGCAGCGATGATGGGGAAATACTCACCATATGGAGGAAGCACATGAGATATTTCAGAACAGCGTAGTTGTGCTCAGGAAGTCCTTGGACTATTTGTTTACAGCGGATCACTCGTAAACTGCTTTCCACACCTGTAATAGGAGCAAGGTAAAATATATAACCCCAGACCAAGGCACATCAAACCAGAGACAAAGTTGAATTTTTTTTTTAAATGGAAAATTCTAATCTTGGTTATACTGGTGTCCACTGGGTAACAATGCTTTGGAAACACTAGCCCCCAAACCTGTGTGGGGCCATACACTAGTTTTCTCTATTGGGATAATAATGATTTGCATTTACTTTGTACTGTAGTAACATCTCTCAGCTGAAGTTCTCAAGGCATTTTACAAATATTAATTAAGCATCACACTAATCTTGTGTGGCAGAAGAATATTATCATGCCTATTTTATAGAGAGAAAGACACGGAGGCACAGAACAGTTAGAATGCAAGAACATATTGTGGATTTTATTTGTGATATTTAATTATGTATCTTTATTTTTATACTTGATGTTTTTATATATGATGTACACCGTCCCGGACTGCCATTTGTCAGGAGGGGGCGGTATAGAAATATTATAAATAAATAAATTAAATAAGTGTAATATTGGGTCAGACTAATGGCCATCTAGCCCAGCATCTTGTTCCTGACAATGTCTAAGATCATAGGGTCCAATCCAAGGTACGCACATGCACCAAGCGTAGGTTGTGTGCACATACCAAGTGTGCAACACCTGTGTATCAAGTGCATGATGTGTACACATTGCTTGTGTACTATGCACAATGCTTGCATACCATGCACCCGGTATGCACATGCTTGTTACACGCGTGTACTTTGGATTGGCCCATTAAAGTTAATTAGTGACAAAGTTAAGGATCCATTTTAGCAGGGAACAGTCCTGCGGGGCAGCTGCTCCTTTAAGAGGGGACTGAGAAGAGCCCAGCCGGAGGGCTGAGCACATGCGCATGGGCCTGGCAGAGCCAGTCCATAGCTACGATCAGCCTGTGGGGAGAACAGGCTGATAACTCCAGGGAGAGAGGGGGCAGGACATTGGCCCTTTAAGGTGGAGGAGTAGCAGCCTGGTCATGCCCACTTTGCTGGGATATAAGGAGAGGCAAGGCAGAGAGGAGAACAGTTTCTGCCAGGGAGCTGGAGGAATAACATGTCTCTGGAAGAGGCTCGTTCCACTTTTCGCTCTCCAAGGTGCTGAAGGCTGGAGAACCAGAGGGACACAGGAAAGTGAGAGGGGCTATGCCCAGGAGGGAGCCTTCTGTCTGGGGAAGGCTTACTGTGAGCCAGGGGCTTTGAGGCCTGGCTCCTGAGGACTTTGCTCCTGTGGAGAGACTGACCTGGGCCTGCAGGGTGGAAGCGACTGAGCTGGCAGCCCCAGGGATTGTGAACATCGGATGGTACTAATAAAGGACTGTGAATTGGATACCCTCTGGACTGCCTGTGTTGGGTCCTATAGGCAGGTACCCCCTTCCTCAGAAGGGGATTCAGCCGAGGCTAGGGATGAATAGGCGTAGCAGTGGGGTGAGCTAAATTCCCCAGAGACACTCCAGCACCCCCGTGTGGCCCTGGGAAGACCCCCTGCTACAGCCATGATTTGCAGAATGCTGGTCTAATCAATGGATAACTGCTTATGATCCAACTGCCCTACTACTTATTCCCTTTACCAATTTTATTCTGGTTTCCTATGTAAAGACAGCTTATGTAATCACCCTGTATGTGCAGAAATGTGTGTGTGTGTACACCTGTATATCTTTCCTCCCTCTGCTAATAACTTTTGATCCCAGAGCCAGTTGCAACCAAATTTGGTAGAGGGGCAGAAGGTCCAAAGGTAAGTAACATTTAGGATGGGGGGAGGGGGGAATCACACTGGCTTATTCTGAAAAGTTTCTATCGCTAGGAAGCTAGGCTCCGTTACTTTGGGTGTCTTCTACATGCTTGTATCTTTGATAAAGGTCTGAATTTTCAAGGCCCTGTGTTCAAATTATACCAGAGCCTATTGCACTATATTTATTTCTTGATTTACCCATCACTGAGAGATCCTAACTAAAAAAAACCCAAGCCTTCCCCATACAGCTGCAATCATGCTTATGTTGTGACCCTGCAGCACATCTTGATATTCTAGGCAAATGCTGACATGGGTACCAAATTATGTAGCTTTTTGTGCGTGTGTGGATGTTCTCTTAAATATAGTAGCCTGTGATCACCTTAAAATCATTTTCACTGGTGGGCTAAGTAGGACTTGAAGCTAGGACTCTAAAAATAATTCCCATGAACTCTCCTGCTAGTCTGTCTGGTCTTCTATCACTTTTAATGTTTGAAAATATTTTCAGTGCAATTCCAGGCATCAGAAAATCTTTGCTGGGCAATGGTAATTATTCTAGAGGTGGATGTTTTACCTCCGTTTGGAGAAAGTTCTAGAACAGCTGGGTCTCACTGAACCAATCCCTTCTGTACTGTTGCTTTTTATGAGTGACTGACTTCTGATAACCACACCATTAAACATATCCACCTAGTTAAAATACTTCCCTAGTTTTTCAAATTCAAATGCCAGCGTGTGAACCTGGCGAGGACGGTACATATTTTTACTATTGTATTCACAGTTACCAACTGCTTTGTCATGATGCTCCATGTTCCCAAAAGTCATGTCAACCTTTCGATATTTTGATCAGATTTTAAAAAAACACAAAAAACAAAAGCCAACTGTCAAAAGTTAGTAACAAGAACTTTTCATCCCAGTTTCCAGAACCACCCAAAATATTATCTGGAAATTTCCTTCAAACTTCCTAAAAAGAATTCAGTCATTCACCCTGGCCATCTCTATCACAGCTCTCACCAATGCATATTTTCAGACGTTACGAGATCACAGTGAATCTGCACAGGGTGAAAGTGATTCCGTAATGTCTGATGGGGGGAACAGAAGTTCCCCCCCCAAATGTTCACCCCTGTGAATCACGGGGGGGAATCAGATTCACCACGCAATCGGAGGTCCTGCCCAGACCATCCCCGATCGCGTGGTGAATGAGTAACGTCTGTCCCATGACCACGGTCTGGAATCCGCAGCAGGATTCCGGGTCGTGGTCAATGCTGGGGGGGCGGGGCGGCCGGGGCAATGTGGGGGGGTAGGGCTATGCGGCCGCACGTTGCACCACGCAGTCCCGCCCCCTCCCCGGATTCCCCGTCGGGATCGGCCACTGATCTATTAGCCCGTGATGCGGTGGCCCCGGCGAGGAATCAAAGGGTTGTTTCCGTGCTGGGGCCAGTTGGCCCCGTCACGTCTGAAAATACCCAATGTTGCTTTTTCTCAGGGGGAGGGGGAACAGGGCCTCACCTCCAGCCACCCAAAATTTTGTTTTTAGGATCTGGTGCTGGGCACCTTTGGAGACCGGGTACTGGGCTAGATGAGCTACTCATCTGACCCAGTATGGCAGTTCTTATGGCCAAAATACTGGATGTGTTTTCCACAAAAACCTCAAAATCTTGTCATAATGTTCTCAATTTTTAAATTGAAGATTTTAAAATTTCAATGGAGAAATGAACAAACTTTTAAAAATAAATAAAATAATCTCCCATCTTTGATCACCTCTTTCTCCAAGTGAGTTTGGGGCTCCAGAGTGATATTGTAATTAATACAAATGTTAATAATTAGAATGTATGGATTCTTCTAGAAGAAGTGAGGGAGATGTGTAGAAAGTGGGAGGGACTGGGAATGGTGGTGGGTTTTATTTGCTAGATGCTGCTGATTTAGTAATAAGTTGTTTTATATATTTGTTTTTATTATTGATAAGTTTTTATCTTGTTCGTATGCGGCCCCGAGCTGCCATGGGCAGGAGGGGGCAGGATAGTAATGGTGCAATAAATAAAATGTTCTCATTTCTCTCTCAGTTCTTCACAAAGACCCATGTCCCTGTAAATACGTGTGTGCACAGAACTATACTCCTGTAAATAGCTCCACTGGCCTTGCTGCCACTGGCTATTCATCGTCTACCTTCTGAACCGCAAGGCGCATTCTGCTCTGTCTCATCCAGAAGACCCACTGCCATAGTAAATTACACAGAAATCTAGGAAGGCTTTTAAAAAGCACCGCTGCTTCGTCTGTACTATATAATGGATTATTAAGAGTGAGATTTGTGGGTAGAGTTAAATATATGCATCCATTGGCATATTGCCCAACACCAGGATGATCCTTAGTGATTTTGCTGCCCCTGACAAAATGCATTTCACCTCCGCCCTCCCAGAAACTCCTGAGGGTAGGCATGCTATCGCTGCTTCTCTGAGGCTAATGGGGATGCCCGGTGCTGCTGTACTTGGCCCCAGGGATCACGGCTGCAGGCTGTGCCTGTATGCGGGTGTGACATGCACCGAGGGCCCCCAAGCCCTCTCTCTTTAGATTTAGAGGGGTGCCTGCAACAAACAGGTTTCCAAAGTGCCCCTTATTGAGTGGAACAGAAACTCTGGGTAATTTCAGACGTTAAGATACCACCGTCACCCACAGTAAATCCCCTGTGGTGGCCGATGGTACCGTAATGTCTAAAGGGATTTCCGCCAGATCTTCACCCCAGTGAATACCTGGCGGGAATCTCATTGACCACGCTTTCGGACCTCCGGCTGCCCGGAGGTCCGAAAGCGTGGTGGGATCGGGTCCCAAGCGTGGTCGGATTGGCCGCGGTCTGGGACGGGCCACAGGTAACTTCTGTTACCTCCAGCCCGGCCGGATCGTAGCCCCAGCCATGGTCCAGGATTGGGTGCTGTGCCCGGCTTGGTTGCTGCACTTGCCCGTCTCTCAGAGGGTGGGCAGCCGGGGGAGCGCAGGGGAGCAAGGCTGTGCGGCCGTACATCACGCCTCCCCCCCCCTCCCTGATCCCCAGGCGCAATCAGGCAGGCACGTCTAAAGGACTGGGATCCGAAACGGATCCTGGAGCGCGATTCAGTGTGGCGGGCCTGACAGCCCATTACGTCTAAAATTACCCACTATGGAACCAAAGTGGCTGGTGCCTTGAGGCCACTGAAGGAGCCTGGGAGCCTAGCATGGTGGTGGTAGGAAGCAGAGTAGCAGCAGCTCAGGAGAAACCATGGCCACAGCATCTATGTCAACCCACGAGGCTAGTGCCAAAAATAATGGGACAGAACCAGGGACATGAAGAGTTTAAAGAACAAGCCATCACAACTTGAGCTATAGTATCAGGTTCTTTACATGGAAGCTGTAACCGTTTACGTGCATACCCTATGCAGGTGGTACACACACATGGATCAGGTACAACGTGGGACACGCTGCACACAAATTCGGATACCCATACTCAACTTCTCTGTGCCACCCGGAACAACCCAAACAATCGCAGATTGTACAGCCCCACAGCTATCAGCAAAATGGTACCAAGCTATGCTGGGAAAAATAACCCATTAGCTGCTGCTTCCCTGGTGACTTTCTTTCACATCTGTGGCTAGAAGTCCTGTTGAGTCACTGCTCCCCAGAATACAGGACACAACCTGACTGGTACACCACAGGGATGGCAGACTACACAACCCCCGAGTCAATGGATACCAAATGTCAAACATTCTGGAACATATTGTGCCACTCTGTCTGTACTACCATTTCCAGTCCCTGGAAAAGGGCCATACAATTAAAATGTTTTCCCACTATCAGGTTCACAGAGTGCCAAATTAATTAATAACTTTCTCATAATAAATTCTAAATCGATTTCTGTTTCATTTCCCAATATTCCATAACCGAGAAGAGGCACTACTTAAAATGTTAATAAAATATCTTCAGTGGGCAAAAGTTCTGCTCTCTCAGTGCTACTGAAGCTCCCCTGATAATAGAAGGTGGCCCAATGTTTTGATGGGATTCAGGAAAGGCTGACGTAGCATTTTGGAAACCTTGCTTAATTCTTGTTAATAAAGAATACAGTGCAAATAAATCAAAACGTTATGTTTAAAGTCATTTGACTAGATGGGGCCTTATGGACATGACCTTGAAGCCAAAGGTCCTTTCTGCTCTGTGTTGATGTTAAAAATTCCATGGCACTTCTCATACGAGTACGGCTTGTTAAAAATTCCTCCCTAGCCCCAATACTGTGCAGCATATTAGTCTGTGATCATCCATCTGGCTGTCACCTTCCTCCTAGAGGCAGTTACATTTGAGCGGAGAAGTGATTTGTATGTGTACTAATAAATATTTTCTAAAAAGCCCTTTGGAATCCTCTGGGATACAAGGCACTATATAAAAAAGTAGAAATAGCGATGAACAGTAGTACGCTTTGATCCTGGCAGAGGAAACCAGGAAAAGAAAACCGAAGTTAATGGAAGAAAAGACCATGTGTAATAACATGTTGTATAATAACAACCTATACAAAAATATGCTATATTGGTCCTTGTGCAACATGACCGAGAACAGGACCGAAACTTCATTCTCATTCCCCCCCCCCCACCACCACCACAATCTTGTTGAAAATGCTGGTTCTTGGTTCATTCTGGGAACTGAGAAAGAACAGAGAACTGGCAGTGTTTTGGCTTAATTCTTGATGAGAATGAAAGAAATTCTGTTTAAAAAAATCACTGCACATGCGCATGTGCAGCTCTTTTCCAGAATGGCACCAGAAATGCTGCCACCATTTTGGAAAAGGACTGCGCATGCACAAGTGGCCCAGCGCCTATTTTGCACATGCACGGTAGATATTTTTAAAAAATATATATATATTTTTTTACACTGAGAAATATCAAGAAATTATACCAGGACTGAGATCTTGGATTCTCGGTATTTTTGTTGCAAGAAGCTAAAATGCTTCTCATTTCAGTCCAAGCCAAAAACGAGAGTGTGATATCCTGCTGCTAAATCCATGGTTAGGCATCTGCCCCCCTTTTAAAAAAAAGTGCTAAGCACCGAACAACTCCCAACTAGGCAGATGCCTAGACTTGGACCTAGGTCTCTTTAAAAATGTAGCTTGGGGATGGGGAACCTCAGGCCCGTGGCTAGTTTATAGTTGGCCCTTTTTCAGTTTATGGGGATCGAAGTTCCTATTCCCAAGCACTGAAAGACTGAGCTCTGGGTAAGGAAGCCGAGATGAGGGCATGAATGCAAGAATAGGGGATGGCTGGCTCTGTGGCATATATCGTGATCTGGACCCTCCTTTCTCTTAAGCATCCTCACCCCTACCTTCTATGCGGCTCTCAGAACTTGTACTCATTTTCAAAGTAGCCCCTGGGAGGGAAAAGGCTTATGTAGACCAGCGATTATGACCACAGGATGAAATATTAGATTTCCTGAAGTGTGACTTATGTCTCTCCTTACAGTGCCTTGAGATGTCATATTTACTAACCATCGCCTCTGTCGGCAACACTGTAGCTATGCCGGCGACTTGCCTCACGGTGGAATTTTTTTGGGATGTCTGATCAGACCTGCCACGTGTTAACACTGAGGTTTTTGTAGCAGAGGGACTGTGGTAGGCCCAAATAATTCTACCACGTGGCAAATGCCTGGTGAAGCTGTGGAGTCACCACTGGCGTCTGTGGATGTTAAGTGTGACCTCTTAGGCCCTTTTCACACAGACACTCTAATGTGGATAAAATGGGTGCTACATTTTATTATACATGTTTCAGGGCTGCAGGTGTGTTCTATGGGTGCCCTGCAACATGTATAATAAAATGTAACACCCACTTTATCCGTGTTAGAGTGTCTGAGTGAAAAGGGCCTTAATGGCACCCTCCGTGCCTGCAGACTAGACAGGGCAAATGTTACTATCCAAATATGACTTATTTCCTGGGTCGGATACCAACAGTAATTAAAAACTAGCCAGAGTCCGATCAAATTAATAATAAAATCTTCATCAAGTGATACAAACGGATTTACTCACTGGTGATCTCAAGGATTTGATCATAGGGTTCAAAGGTCAGCAAGGGCTGAGGGAGTTCCCTGAGGAAGGTCTTCAGGATAACAGCAGGAATATTAATATCTCCGTAGTCATCAAAATTCACAGGTTTCCCTAGATTAAAAAAATAGGTGAGTACTCAGTTATATGTAGGAATGCATTCTCATTGTTTTGGAAATTGTGTTCCAAACCACTGTTTAAAAAACAAAAAAATACCCCTCCTTGCTCCCAGCTGCTGGAAATTCTTACATTTTCCCTGCTGTATTATTAATGGCATTTTATTAACCTAGCTTGAAAGAGATTCACCTCATAAAGACATTTCATAAAATGACTTCAATACATTTCACAAATTATTATGTAAAATTATATTTCTTTGTCATAACCAGAGAAAAACACTAGAGGCAAAGGGTATTTTCAGATGTGATGGGCCATTTGGCCCACCACGCTGAACCGGGATCCTGCCGTCCTATAGACGTGCCGGCCCCATCACTAAATTGAATCAGAGGGGGCGGGGCTGAGCGGTGCGATGTGCGACTGCACAGTCCCACCACCCCATGCTCCAACGGCTGCCTGCCCTCGAGGAGCCAATGAGGCTGCTGCGCCCAATCGCTACCCGTGGCCTGGACCACAGTCAGGAAAGGGTCAGGTAATAGATGTTACATTTGGCCCTTTCCTGATTGTGGTCAAGCTAACCACGGTTCTGGTTCTGCAGCCTGCCGCAGAGCCAGAACTGTGGTTAGCTTTAAACCCTGCAAGGAATTCTGTCAGGGCTCCAACAGATGTTACGGGCATCATAGTCACCCCACCAAATCCACTGTGTTTCAGTGGGGTTGACTGATCTCATAATGTCTGAAAATACCCAAAATGACAAGATGTTGCTGCAGTGGGTAATTTTTAACTAACTGCGGTAACCTAAAGAGCATTGAGGCAACGGGAGTGTTTATGAGAAACTAGACTGCTTTTGACACAAACCTCATCATTCATTAGCTGCTGCGTATCTTGCCAAGCTTCAGCTCAGACAGCAATTGATGACTCATTATTCAGAAAGCTTTAAATGCCTGTTGTTATCTTTCAGGTTTCTGTATTGCTGCATACACTAATATGACATTTTAGGCTACAAATGGTTTTATGATTAACTAATTACAGGAGAGATAGAGATACTGGCTCACTAACCAATATAACATCTATGTTTTTTTAACCGTTTATTAATTTTTGGCAATAGCTCGTTGACAGCCTACCCTGGTTGTAGAGTTTCTGAATCTCCTTAACAGTTTGGATGCTAGCTGACCTTCTGAACAGTCCTTCTATTCGGAGCCCTGTCAAAAAAACAAAAACAAAACAGTGAAGATGCTCTCTCTGAAAGCTGCTGTTTATCCACTCCTTTTACAATTGACACCATTTAATTCCTGTTGAAAGAAAGCAAGAATGATTGGAGATATGGGCACATGACGTAGAAGGACACATGACGGGTATGCTTGCGAGTATTTTTTAAAACACGTCCGTTTTGATGCAATTGTCAAGCCAAGTTCTGCTGAAAGGATTCCTGGACATTATGGTAAATAATAAAGCTACCTAGCTACTTAAGAACATAAGAAATGCCATACTGAGTCAGACCAATGGTCCATCAAGTCCAGCATCCTGTCTCCGACACCAGTCAATCCCTGTCGCATGGGAGAAGTCACAATGGGCAATCCATTCCCTGTTGATCACTCCCTGCTCCTGACAGTAAGAAGTTCCTAGCTTGTAAACTACTTGGCTAATAGCCATTAATGGACCTATTCTCCAAGAACTTATCCAGTTCTTTTTTTAAACCCAGCCATACTACTGGCCCTGACAACCTCCTCTGACAACAATTTCCCCAAGCTGCTATGGCAGGAGGGGTGAGGTATCCATTTTTAAAAATAAAATAAATAAATAAATAATTTAACTGTGCATTGAGTGAAAAAATACTTTCTGTTATTTGTTTTAAATCTGCTACCAGGTAGTTTTATGGAAGTTCTAGTGCTACTTAAGAGGATAAATAACCAGTCCCTATCCACTTGTTCCACTCCACTCAAGATTTTATAAACCTCTATCATATCCGTTCTCAGTCCTCTCTTCTGCAAGCTGAAGAGCCCTAACCTATCAAGCCTCTCCTCGTATGGAAGCTGTTCCAAACCCTTGATCATTTGTGTTGCCCTTCTCTGCATCTTTTCAAGTTCTACTATATCTTTTTTGAGATGAAGTGACCAGAATTGCATGCAGTACTCAAGGTGCAGTCGCACCATCGATTTATATAGGGGCATTATGATATTTTCTGGTTTATTCCCTATCTCTTTCTGAATAATTCCTAACATTGTTTGCTTTTTTGACAGCCACTGCACATTGAGCTGAGGATTTCGGCCAGTGTATTGTTCACAATGACTCCAAGGTCCTTTTCCTGAGCGGTTACTCCTAATTTAGAACCCAGCGTTGTGTACACATAGTTTTGATGATTATTTCCTATGTGCATCACTTTGCACTTGTCCACATTAAATTTCATCTGCCATTTAGATGCCCAGCCACGTAGTCTCACAAGAACTTCTTGCAATTCTTCAGTCTGCTCGTGTTTTAACTACGGCCCTTTTTACACAGACACTCTAACACCGATAAAATGGGTGTTACATTTTATTATATATGGTACAGGGCAATATTGCAGCCCTGCAACATGGGCCATTTTCACACGAGATGCCTCCACCCAGTTTCGGTGACTGGAGATGGGTAGAGGCGTCTCTGCAGATAGCTCTGCAACATTTTATTACTTTGTAAAGTGCCATGTACACTGCTGGCGCTATATAAATGTTTGTTAATAATAATAATAATAATAATAATAATAATAACATGGGCCCTTTGCACACAAGATGCCTCCACCCAGTTTTGCTGGGTGGACATGGGTTGAGGCGTCTATGTAAACACCACAGGCGGTGGCTGGGGTGCATTTCGCTAGGTGGAGATGGGTGCAGGTGTCTGTGTAAGCAGCACCTTGGGCGATGGGTGTAGGTGCGTGCTCCCATGCAACTTCCATCTCCACCCACCATCCACCCATGGAGCTGTCGGCATTGGAGTCCGTTGCTCCGTCAGTGGATGGTGGGTGGAGATGCCAGCAAGAAAGCTATCTGCAGAGACGCCTCTACCCATCTCCAGTCACCGAAACTGGGTGGAGGCATCTCGTGTGAAAATGGCCCATGTTGCAGGGCTGCAATATTGCCCTGGACCATATATAATAAAATGTAACACCCATTTTATTGGTGTCAGAGTGTCTGTGTAAGAAGGGCCTGCCTTGAATAACTTTGTGTCATCTGCAAATTCGATCACCTCATTCTTTACTCCTTTTTCCAGGTCATTGATGCAGATATTAAACACTCTTCCCAGTACAGAGCCCTGCGGCACTCCACTATTTCTCTCCATTGTGAAAAGTGACCATTTAGTCCTAGCCTTTAACCAGTTACCGATCCATGATAGGACACAGCCTCTTTTCCTATGACTACTTAGTTTCCTCAAGAGTCTCTCATGAAACTCCAGTAGATTAGTGAGGCACAACTTCCGTTTGCTAA
Organism: Sphenodon punctatus; assembly: GCA_003113815.1. Taxonomy (NCBI): domain Eukaryota; kingdom Metazoa; phylum Chordata; class Lepidosauria; order Sphenodontia; family Sphenodontidae; genus Sphenodon; species Sphenodon punctatus. Next base: position 968,993 of record QEPC01003635.1, on the reverse strand, counting down.
ATCCATGTTGACTTTTCCCCAGTGTGCCATGTTTATCAATATGCCCAGTAATTCTGTTCTTAACAATCCTCTCCACCAGTTTCCCCAGCACCAACATGAGGCTTACCGGTCTTTCGTTACCAGGATCGCCTTGGAGCCTCTAGCAGGCTTCTTGCTTCTGATGTACTTGAAAAAGTTTTATTATTAGTTTTGGCATCTTTAGCAATTCACTCCTCAAATTCCTGCCTAATTAACTTTCTACATCTACTTTGACAATCCTTATGCTCCTCCCTATTTACCTTATTAGGACTAGCTTTCCATTTTTTCAAGAATGCCTTTTTGGCTCTAATAGCCTCTTGATGAAACTCGGCTCTGCACCTCACCATTTAGCCACACAGGCAGACAACTCGGCCTCTTGCTACCTCTTTTAATTTGTGGAATACATTTAATCTGGGCTTCCAAAATGGTGTCTTTAAATAGTCTCCACACCTCTCGCAGACATTTAATTTTTGCACTGGCTCCTTTTAGTTTCCCTCTAACTAGCTTCCTCATTTTTTCATAGTTCTCCTTTTTAAAGTTAAATGTTACTGCAGCAGTTGTATTTTGCATTCTCCCTCCTGTAAGTATGCCAAATTTGATAATATTAGGATCACTATTGCCAAGCGGCTCCAGCACCATTACCCGTTGCATATAAATGTTAAGATAAATAGATATCCCGAGGGAGATGGGGTGGGTGGGTTGGGTTAGGGTAGGGAGGATGGGGTTTGATATTGGTTTTTTTAAAATTGTAATTATTATTGTTTGTTTTAATGTTTTAAAATAATGTGAGCCACCCTAAGATGCCTGAGGCAGGAGGGGGTGGCATATAAATTTTAAGATAAAAAATAAATAGATAAATAGGTCCTGCGCTCCACTTAGAACTAGATCTGAAGTAGCTCTCATTGGTTCCAGGACCAGCTGCAACTTAATTCTATAGAATCAAATATGCTCTCTCCTTCATCAGCACATATTATGGAGACAGTACTTGTTTTTCTCAAGGTTTCATGTAACACTTTGAAAGTAATTTTAACACCTGAGTTTACTAGAGGTATCTACTATCCACGACTTGCTAAAAAAATGTGACTTTAGGTGCAGGGGGTGGGAACCAAGTGAATTTTATAGGTGCAATTTTTGATTCTAATAAATATTCCTAAACTGGATATTTATCTTAATTTAGAGAGCATCTTTGCTCTGCAAAACTCAACTGGAACGCTTTCAAGAATAAGTTAGGATTTTGTATTAGTGATTTGTTGTTTCCAGTTTGGCATAAACCAAAACTTTGCTTTTGTCTCAAACTGGGTTGTTCCTTTGAGGCTGAACCAACTACAAAGTACAATACTGAATTCAGCTGAGGGTTTCTCTGTTGAGGGCCCAATGATCTGGACTTCACCTTTCCCAGAGGTCCAACAACACTTAAGGCTTTTGAACGAAGAATGCAGGGGAACACCTGTTCAACTGAAGGGATCACTACGGGAGGAAGGTTGACAGGTGTTTGAGCCTTGATCCTGCAAACAGATTTATTGTCTTGCTTAACTTGAAACACATAAATAGGCCCACCAATGCCCGTGGTACAACTTGCAAGCCTACGTTTAAGACCAGGGACCCAGGTTTGCTGCATTTTTGGTTCTTGGTGGTCACACCTAGGCTGTGGAACTCCCTCCAGGCGGAGGCCTGGGTGGCTCCAGACCTTGCCTCCTTTCACCGTTACTGTAAGACCTGGCTGTTTCACTGGGCCTTCGGCGAGGGTGATGGGTAGGGTTTTTCATTTTTCTGTGCCGTCCCCGTTTAGTTTATTACATTTTTATGCCGCCCCTTCCTGCTTCCGCTGCTTGGGGCAGCTTACAACAAATAAAAACAGTAAGAAATATAAAATTCAACATAAAACAACATAAAAACATTAAGCCTGGCAAAAAAGACAAAAAAACCCAGCCCCTAACCCCCACCTTCCCCATCACCTGTCTCCCTCACCAAAGGCCCAGCAGAACAGCCAGGTCTTACATCGTCTACAGAAAGAGGGGAGGTCTATGGACAGGGCGGAACTCTGGCAGGAGGGAGCTCCACAGCTGTGGCCACCAAGAACACCCTCCTCATAGTCAACACCCAGGGGACCTCAAGGAGGGTACTCCCCGCCGACCACAGAGGTCGATCCAGGACCCAGGGGGTGAGACAATTTTTTAGTTTGGCAGGACCCAGGCTGTTTAGGGCCTTAAAGGTCAAAACCAACACCTTGAATTCGGCCCAGCAGATTACTGGCAGCCAGTGCAGAGAACGGAGCACCGGTGTAATGTGCTCGCGATGACTCACCCCCCCTAAAAGGAGGTGAGCCGCCACATTCTGCACCAGCTGCAGTCGCCGGACCATCACCAAGGGCAGCCCCACGTAGAGCGCCTTACAGTAATCCAATCTTGAGGTAACAAAAGCATGGATGATGGTGGCAAGGTCCGTGTCTGAGACATATGGCTTCAGTCATTGCACCAGATGTAATTGGCGAAATGCACCTTTCGCCACAGCTGCCACCTTGGCATCCAGGCAGAGCTGATGGTCCAGGAGCACCCCGAGACCTGAGACACCAGGGAGGGATGGACCCCATCAGTGACGGGGGCCATCACATCCCTGACTTTGCCCACCACCATCACCTCTGTCTTGCCAGGATTCAACTTCAGACCGCTCGCCCTCATCCAGTCCCTGACAGGTGACGGACACCTGGTAAGCACCGAGACTGCCGGGCCTGGGTCAGATGTAAAAGTGAGGTACAGTTGGGAGTCATCAGCATATTGATGACACCTCACCCCAAATCCTCTGACGACTGCCCCCAAAGGCCAAATGGTTCCTCCTGCAGCTCCCATAAAGGATGGTCATGAGACTACAAGTCAGTATAATGCTAAGATTTGTAACAAACTGTCAGTAAAATCCACTTCAAATGAAAGAGAAGAATTTCAAATGAATGTGGCTGTTCATCTCCTACTCAGATCATATGCATGAACATGAATATCTATCAGTAAATTAGGCCCAAATCTTGCAAACATTTATGAACATGCGTAACATGTATGTATGAACGGGCATAATAGGCACATGCTGGATTGTAGCTGTAATAGTAAAAGTTCAGCAAAATAAAATTCAATTATTTATGTTCAAGTCTAGGATGCTTATGAATGGCAACTTTCCAAAAACAAACCTGTCATACAGACCAGTTAGGAAGGATGTATGAACATGTTTCTAAGCACCTAAAATGTGAATCTAAACACCCATAATTCTGATCTATCTGAACTTGTTTTACTCATTAAATGTTATGTTTAAACTGAATAAACTTACTACACACCACCTCACTGTAGCAAGACAATTCTGTTTAAATTTACAGTCCAATGTGTATGAAGCTACAGTCCTGCAAATGGTATATGGAACAGCTAGCCCGTCATGGCATTGCCTTTAGCAAGCAATAAATACAACCATTTATTGAGACTTTGAGAGAGTTTCACCCTGGCTGGGCAGCCACTGATACAACTTTCTATGGAATAAGTTTTCTTTTGGATGGATCTCAGAATTATGAATAATTTGGCACCCAGGAGTTTATTCAGAACTTCATTCTTTTACCTGATGTGAATCTGACTGCATAAACTTCTGCATAATCAATGTTCACTTCTAACATGTTTATTCCTTTATCGGGTATACTTTAAAGTGTGTTTCTCCAAGTCTAATTGAAGACATTAATCTGAAATGTAGACAGCAGCTGTGCTTGCCTAGTATGGAGTCTCCTCACTGTTACTATACCGGTACAAAGTATCAAACTCTTCCTGGATAAGTTTCCTGTACGTCTTAAGGGGAAAGTAATTGTCAGCTTCATAATTTTTGACAGTTTAAAATTTAAACAAGCACAGGTTGTTTCTTTTTCTTTTCTTTTTTTTTGTAATCATAAATAGTGTAAGAAAGTTATCAAAATTGGTTTTCTCATAGCCTCAAAAATAATTAAACACCACCCAGCCACATAAGCAACTATGGGTGTTTTCAGACATGACGCTAACCCCAGTTTAACCACGCTTAAACATTTCTTATGCATGTTGCAGAACTACATAGGGCACAAATACAGCCCTGTAACATGTATAAGAAATGTTCAAGTAAGGTTAAACTGGGGTTGGTGTCATGTCTGAAAACACCCATAGTTGCTTAAGTGTGGTTAAACTGGGGTTAGCATCATGTACGAAAACACCCAAAGAGTCCATTTGAAATCAGCCTCAAAAGCATTAAATTCAGTCTCTTCATCCTGGGAAGAGAATTTCAGCTGCATAATTGCTGATTACTCTATTATTTTTCTGCCTGAAAGAGGCTTTGATTTCTTCCATGAGGGGATAAACAACAGTATATACTGGGGCCCACTTAAGATGAACTTGCATAACTTAATTCTGGTTAAGTTAAAGAAATGTTTTTCTTTAACTTAAAAAGTTAAAAGAAACGTTAATAAACGTATTGCAAAAGTCAAATTTTGTGCTATGAAACTCAAGGTTTTCAGGTGTATAGAGTACATACACTTAGCTAAAATCATCAGCACCTTTGAGTGAATTAATTATTTCTTGGCATTGTGTAGTTAAAATACATGCAGTACAATGCAACAGCACCCCCTTCCACACCTGCATTGCTTTGTAAACCCTTTTGCAAACCCTGCATTGCTTTGCAAACCCTTTTGCTCAGGTGAGCAGCAAGGAACAGGAGTGCTAACACACTGTAAGCTTGGCATGCTACAACTTTTTAACCACATGCTGTCAAGAAATCATTAATATTTTTTTAGCTGAGAGAGTAAAGTAGTGCTTGAGTAAAACACTGCTTCATTATTTAACTCTGCATAAACTGAATTTTAGATAAATCAGACTTTTATAGAGGTCCCACAAAAATTGTCTTAACAGGATTCTGATGTATCATGGAATAATGGGGAAGAGTCAACATGAATTTAGTAAAGGGAAGTCATGCCTCATTAACCTACTAGAATTTTTTGAGGGTGTAAATAAGCATGGGGATACAGGTGAGCTGATCGATATAGTGTATCTGTATTTTCAGAAGGGAAGGTCCTTCATGAGAAAATGGTCATGGGATAGGAGACAGTGTCCTATTGTGGATCGGTAACGAGTTAAAGGATTGGAAGCAAAGAGTAGGACTTAATGGTCAGTTTTCGCAATGAAAAGAAGTAAATTGTGGAGTGCCCCAGGGATCCAAACTATATCATCACCACCACCTTTAATTTGTATCCTGCACTCTCCTGCAAAAAGCAGCTTGAGGCGGCTTACAACAGAAACATTTTACAATTAACACACACACACACACACACACACACACACACACACACACATATACGTTTTACAAAAAGACCCTCCCAGTCTAATACAATACTATCAACCCCCAACAATCAATAATAACATAAATAATAAGTGTCAGTATAACATCGCCCTCACTATACCCCCAAAGCCACCCACAATATCCTATCCCCCATCCTGCTGCCTCCAACCCACACACACACACACACCCCGCTCTCACCAGGAGGGGGGCACCCACCACACATCCCCATCAATTCCATTACATCATCAATATAACAATTTAAAATATCCAAAACGCAGTCCCATCTATATTATCTATACAACAATTAACACAAAAACTATCAATTACATAAATAAATCTCCAACCAATAATTTCCCTCAAAAACAATCCTAACCCTCCTTCCAGCGGATCACATCCAATACACTCCCTCCCCTCCCCCCCCTTCTACCATCTGGAAAAATAACCCTCCCTACTTTCCCCAAAAACACACATCCCCCTCCGCCACAATTCCATCTCCCACCAAAAACGTATAATGTCCTTCCTTGGACCCGGTTGCCGGACCCTGCCAAAGGGCACCGCCAAAGGGCACGCCCCTTTGGATGTGTCCCCGGCACGGCCACCGACACAGCCATCAGCCGCCCCCTGCTCTTCTATGGACTGTCCGGAAGTCAGCTGTTCTCGGCCCCGACCCCTTAGTGATCGCGGCAGCAGCATCCCGATCTCACTGTCTGCCGCAACACCCCGGGCCCAGCCACAGTCATACTTCAGGGCACCGGCCCCCACGACTCACACACCCCCTAGGGAACTGGCAAACAGGGACTGTTCACCCCACACCTCCTGCTCCTCGGGGGGTCCCTTTTGCCATACACCCTGATGGAAATATTCAAGGGGGGAGGGAGGGGAGTAGTCCATACACACCCTGGGCTCCCGGTTCGTCCCCTGCCCAGCATGTCTCTCCCGGTTCCGCTCTCACCAGGAACCGTTCTCCACCACTCGGCTCCGCCGGACTGATGTTCCCTCTGGGCAGGGGCTGGGCTTGGCTGCAAGGTGATTGTGCTGATTCCTTTGTATAAATCTCTGGAAGTTGGGCCTACTTCACCTCCAGAAGTCTCCAACTATAGTCCTTCAAGTATGGGCTGTTCCTCAGCTTCTTCTGGGCCTTTAGCTCTAGGCCACTCAAGTTCCATAAGAGGTCTGCTCCCTTCAGCTGCCTGCACACAAGGCTGGGTTATAAATGAGGGGTTACCACTCAGGGGAAGGATCTTAGAGTCATAGCTTCTAGGGGATGTTTCCTCTGACCTCGTGTCCAGGTGGAATATTGTGCTAACGGAGGCCATCGACTGTGTGGCTCCCAGGCGTCCGCTCCTGAATTGCCGACAACGCATCTCCCACTGGTATACCGGGGAGCTGCAGTGGATGAAGCAGGAAGGGCAGCGGTTAGAGCAACAGTGGCATCATTCGCGTACTGAAGTTGACTGGTTGCAGCGCGGACAGCAAAGAAGGTTTTCTTTGCTGCCCTCATTGTGTCTGCTAAGTCCCGCTCGGCTGAACTGTTCCCGATGGTGAGGGGGCTGGTCAGTCTGGCCTCCCTCCGCCTGGACGTAGAACCATCAAATGCTTGCTGTGATTTGTTCGCGGACTTTTTTGTGGTTAAAATCTCTCATTCACCACAGTTTTGATGCAACTTTTTCAGCAGGGAACGGGTCAGAGGCAGAAGCCCCTTCTTGTCCTGTTTTATGTGATGAGTTTTGGGCGGTGTTGCCCTCAGATGCGGGGGATGCTCTTGGGACTGTTCGAGCCACCTATTGTGAACTAGATCCATGTCCATCCTGGCTGGTTAAGGCTAGCCAGAAGACATTGGGACAGTTGCTGGCGGAGATAGTCAATGCCTCCCTTGGGGACGGCAGGGTGCCGGGCTGTCTCAAGGAGACGGTGGTGCGGCACCTGCTCAAGAAACCATCTTTGGTTGCTGACGCCCTTGTCAGTTATCGGCCAGTCTCTAACCTTCCCTTTTTAGGTTTACGAAGCATTAGCTATTGTCTGTACTTGGCTACAAGAGAAGCACATGCCATTAATTAAATACCTGTTTGCTAGAGAGCTTAAGCAGGCCCTTCTCCTTGGTTAAATGGTTTGTTTGTTTGTTGGCTGCAATGCTCATGGTCCTGCGTTCTAGTCTTGGCTGTGCCACTATAGTCATTCTCCAGGATCTGTAGGATATTTAGACGGCGGCGGTGGCGGGGTGTGCTTGCGTATGTGTGTGTTTATGTATGCGTGTGTCTGGAAAGAGAAAGCTACACTGACACAGTGTAAACTAGAACCCAGGACCATAGGGGGAAAAAGAGAAGCGATGAATTTTGCTGACCAATATAATAGCTGATTCCATGCTTGAAAAACACAGGTACTGTCAGACCTTTCTTGGAGGAACCAGGAATTGAATGTGGACCTTCTGAATCCAAGAGTAGCAACCTTAGCTACAAGGCCACCTGGACCCTTGTACAAATTTCTGATTTACACAGAGTTAGCTATTGCCTGTACTTGGCTACCAGAGAAGCACATGCCATTAATTAAATACCTGTTTGCTAGCATAAGCAGACCATTCTCCTTGGTTAAATGGTTTGGTTTTGGGCTGCAATGCTCATGGTCCTGGGTTCTAGTCTTGGCTATGCCACTATCGTCATTCTCTGGGGTCTGTAGAATATCTAGACAGTGGTGTTCTCTTAGATTGCGCGTGCTTGTGTGTATTTATGTATGCGTGTGTCTGGAAAGAGAAAGCTAAACTGACAGTATAAACTAGAACACAGGACCATAGGGGGACAAACAGAAGGGATAAATTTTGTTGACCAATAATTTTGCTGACTAGTACAGATAATGAGCCAAATCTTAGGCTTTGGAGTAACAGTGCAATTATGCTTTACTATTATGTTACCGGAATCAATAATACAAAAGCAATCTCACAATCAAAAGTACTTTCACATCAGTGGGAATAGTCTGCTAAGTGAGGGCTCCAGGATCATCCTCATAAGAATAAGGTATACTTCTTCTACTGCTCTACAGATCTTTTTCTTAAGCAGAACTCCCAATTGATTTTTACTGGAAGATCTACTTAAACATCAATGGAACAATTCAGCCCAGGATGTATATTCCAAGTCGTCTTCTTCACTTCCCATTTCTTAGTTCGAAAAGCAAAAGTCATCACCTCTTCTGCAGGGACCTGTGTTCACTGCAGTTTCCCCATTGCCAACAAGGGGAAAAATGCACTGAACACAGGTCCCTTAATATTCTTAACAGAGCACTGCAAATTTAGCCCTTGATCCAGTTAAACCATGGAAGCACAAACGTTCATGTTTAAGTCCCATTGTTTTCATTGGGCCTTAAACACACACTTAATACAGTAGGTGCAGTCACACTGGACACCCTGAGCAGGCTACCATGCCTTGGGCAGCCTTAACCAGGCCATGCAATGCAGTGCATTGTGTGACTGGCTGCCTCCCACCAGATGTTCCTCCTGCCACAGGGCAGGGTGAGCAGCTGGCTGCTACGTGCTGCATTCTTGGAAAAAATTGAAGGATGCGTCAAGGAACAGCCTTACTCCATATGGCTTAAGGCTGCCCAAGGAGTTGCTGCCCATGTGACAAGCCCCCTGCCACAAAGATTTGAACAGTGGGCACGGTCTCTCCTCGCTCATTACCATGTCACAGCTGGGAATTTGGTTGGGCCAGGGGAGGGAGACGGGGCAGAGCGGGAGAGGGAGACAGGGCAGAGCAGGGCAGGGCTGGATGCTGGCTCGTATGGGTGGCCCCTTGGCCTGCTCGAGCAGTGGTAGGCTCTTCGGCAGTGGCCCGGCTGCCCTGCAAGGGGGACACTCATCTGCCTAGCTCTCTGCGTTGGCCCCAAAGTGTTGTGACTGTGCTTGCCAGTCACAGGGCCACTCGGGGAGTAGACCACCACAGTTTCTGTGGCTGCACCCAATGTGACCATGTGCCTTGTTGAATCTGGACCCCGGAATTGTGTAATTTCAGCCCCAAATCTTTGAATTCGTTTTAGCCAAGCAAAATACCCAATATTTACCTTTCCTTTTCAAATAGGCAACCGTCTGCGTCATTACGGGTGGGATCAGTTCACCTTTATTTTTATCCTTGAGACTGTTGGGAGAAGAAGTGCAGCAGGATTAAGAAGACATTTACAGATTTAAAAAAAGCAGCAAGATTTAAAAACACAGGGTAGCTGAGTGACTCCAAGGGATACACTTTATCCCATAAGTTAAGCAAGCATCAGCCACACACTCCAGAGTTCTCTACAATCATAAAAAAGTCCTTCCTCCGCCAACCAAACATCCAAATTAAGCTGCCACGTGTACAAGTTCTGTGTTCAGAGCCACCTCTATTTTTTTCCCCCTGCTTGAAAAAAAAGAAAACAAGCCTTCTATGCCAAGTAATAAATAAGTGACATTTACTGTTCTGAAACAGAGTCATGGACAAGTAGTGAAATGATGCCCTAGTCTAACTTTATCACCATTTTAGATTGTTTTCACTCTGGTTTTTGTTCTCTTAGATTGGCGTGCCGCAGTGGGGCGGCTTTTAACAATGATGTGGTGACAACAATGGCAACGTTTTTGATTGGATTTGGCTGTACATCGTTAGTGCAAAAGGTTTTAGGCTTAAAGGCAGACAGAGAAGGAGTTTGCTGTGAATGCTTTATAATAAGTCTTGATCAAGGGATGCTGCAAGTTTATGAGGCTTTTATCATGTAGATTCCTCTTTGTCATTTGTCTCTTTTAAAGCCACAGCATACATATAATTAAAAGGATACTGTACTATTTATTTATATATATTTTTGAATGCCGGGCAATGTAATAAGATTGGGTTTATTAATGCGCTGAATGATTCCCATGAAATGAGATTTCTTTGTCTCTTTCATGAGAGCGCAGTTATGGGTTTTTTTTGTTTTGGTTTTTTGCCTGAACATCACATTTTCTTGATCTGGCAGACCAGAAAATTCTGCAATTATCTTCCTTATTTTTGAATGTCGTCACTATTTTTCAGCACTTGGCAAAAAAAAAAAAAAAAAAAGGCCAGTACCAAGAAAGGGACATGAATGATCCAAAAGATTTCAGTCACCATTGTGACTGAAGACATGAAGTGCTTATCCAGGCACTTTCTCGCTCTTTCCCCCCTTCCCCCCATCCCAGGCCTTACCCCTCCAGTACTGTCATTAGACCAAACAGCCCATCTGGAGGGATAGGAGTTTTACAGCCTTCTGCACTGCATATTTATTATGATTCCTTCTCTTCTTTGGCCTTTGCTCATTATGTTGCTCTTGTATTACATCAGCGGAGGTATATTTCCATTTTGATGCCATTGCTTACACGATACACATTTGGTTTTGTGGGGTTTTTGTTATCATTGTTATGTGGATGTTTCTCTTCTGACCAATCCTTATACATAAATAATATATTACTATGTAGTGGAGATGAGAAAGAACACATACGCCACACACATCACAAATTAAAATTTATTAGAGGCTGTCTGAAGATTTTTATTTTGGTTAAAAAAAGTATGAAGTAGGTTTTGTTTTGTTTTTAAGAGCATATTTGTGCAGCACTTTCCCCAATTTTTTTTTTTTAATTTTTTTTACGGCTCCCTGGTGCATGACATGTACACCACATGGGTTAGAGCACTATCCACGTGACAGCTTGCCAGAACCATGTGATAAATCATAAAATGTGTCTTTAATCTGTATGCTATTCCAGCTCTACAGATCTTAATTCACTATTCTTTATTCCTGAGCATTTTCTAACAGCTGTCATTAAGAAAAATGCCAAGAGAAATGCCCTCTCCTCCTAACAAAAATTACCCTTTCATAAGGCTCATGCTAGGGGTGAACCAGTCCTGCATCAGTAACAGCTTCTGTGCACGTAAAAGTATCATGATACAAAAGCAGGTTTTCTCATAACCCTGATAGGGGACATTCATGTACTTTATACTTTTGGGAAGGAGAGATTCCTAACCTTCTATCAGGACACAGACCTAGACATACACGCAAATATAGAATATATAATTTATATTATATAGTTGCCCCTGGGCAATTTTGTGTCCCTCCTGTGTATTGAACACAGTGTAAAAGATAGTATGCAATCATACAGATAAAAATACCATACCGTAATGCAGAAGCACAAAGGGACAGAACTGAAGATGCTATAAGCATGTATAAATTTGGCATTTTCAGTACTGCCAACTTCAAGTGTTCAACAACAATCAAGGATTTGGCTCCAAGATAAATCACGTATTTTTAGAAAAATAGTACATTTTGAGTTTGGTTTTTTTACTTGCTTTTTTTAATCATTTAGGGAACACTTGAGGCACATCTGTCAGCTTTTCTTCACAACCATTAGGGTCAAAATGTATTTATTTCACAAAGCAAACTGTGATTTGCATAGGGTCACTTGATTGCAGTACACAGGGACTTTCAATTGAAACATGAAATATAGAGTGCGGGGTGGGGTTTGGGGTTTTTTTTAAAAAGGAAAAAATGGTTTTTAAAATGTGACTGCTGTAGAAATAAAGGCCTACTGCAGACAATGGAGATGTTAAAGGCTGACAAAGAAAAAGTTACAAATATATTTTGGAATGGAAAGTATTAGTCAATCTGAATATGTATGGCAGCTTTCCCTATTGTAAAAGTAGATATTTGTGTACAAGCACACACAAATATGTCACATAGTCCCATCTCTCTAAGTATGTGACATGGGGTAATTTCAGTGAAACCCAGGGGATTTCCTGTGGTGGTGGCATTTCTGTGAACGTCTGTTTGGTCCTGGCCAGATGCTCACCACAGTGAACCCCCGACCAGGATCAAGCTTGATCATGGTTCTTGACTTCCGGCCGGCCGGAAATCAAGAACCGTGGTTAGAGTGGCCATGATACGGGATGGGCCAAAAGTAATGTGTGTTACCTTTGGCCCATCCCAGATCGTGGCCACGACCGTGATACGGGATTGGGCGCAGCGGTCTTCCCAAGGGTGGGCGGCCGGGGGAGCGCAGGGGGTCGGGGCTGTGTGGCCGCATGTCACACCGCACAGCCCCGCCCACTGCCCAATCCCCATTAGCAATCAGGCCGGCACGTCTGAAGGACGGCCGGTCTGATCACGGACCGAGATCCGAGACGGATCTCGGTCCAGGGTTCAGCGTGGTGGGCCTCTGGCCCGTCACATCTGAAATTACCCATAGTGTTCTCTTGTGGACGTTGTGTCTAGGGAAGAATGTAAAGAAGTAGGGTAGAAAAAGACATGAAAAATAAAGTTTGGGGATTCACTGAAATGTGAAACTGCTTCCTCAAGCATACTGCACTGCATATGACTAGAGCCATAAAGCCCCAGAGCTGGAAGGGACATCAAGGGTCATCTAGTCCAGCCCCCTGCACCACCATGGGATTCACACATCCTAACCGTCTGCACAGAACAAACTCATCCAACAACAGAGACTATTAAAACAATGCTGCCACAAGCAGAGACTAGTGCGTATTAGCTAGATAAGCTTGGAAAGACAAATGACAAACGATACAGTTTTGAGATAAATCACACCTGTACAGGGCAATACAGAGTTAAGAGTTTTATGCAAAAGTTCAAACTCCTGGATTATCTTTAGGTACTGAATTTAATATCGCTTCTCATATCTTTTACAGACACTTGCAAAGAGATCATTAATTTCAATATAAAAATAACTATGGAATCACGAGTCGAGTAATTATTCACAAGAATATGCACAAATCAGTCCTTCGTTTGAACTTCTGCCAAACACTGTCCCCAAGTTCGGATAAGCCTAGACTTCATCAGTTAGCCAATTTTGCACAATACTTCGTGGTCAAATAGGAGAGGATGGATCCATGTCAATGGGTAAAAATAGACGTGAGGCCGGCAGGACCACTCCCTGGGCCAAAAAAAAAATGCATGTGACATGACCCAGACAGGTCAGGTTGGGGCACTGAACTGACTTGCCTGCGGGCCTATTCCACCAGTCACACAGCCCAGGTAGGGCCAGGAGCACAACAGTGCTCCCAGCTCCCACCATGATGGGCAGCCATGGTGGCCAATGAGGTGCAACTTTGGCCACCAGATGTGCTAGTCCGCCGTGGCCCGCTTTGGCCCTTAACCTGGGCTGTGATCTCAAAGATTTGCCAAGGTCACGACCTGGGCTAGTCGCCAACACAGCCTGGGGCAATCCTGGTCCAACATCTGGAGGTGCCTGCCCACACATGCAGGTGGGTCCCTGGCTATAGTGGATCAAAGCGGGTCATGGTCACATCTGTTTTTACTCACCAGTTCATGATCTGGGCCCTCCTCATCTTAAGCATCCCTGTCCCCAACTTCTATGTGGTCCTTGGAGCTTGTACTCATTTTCAGAGTGGCCCTGGGAGGGAAACCCCCCTTGACATAAATGATAAATGCTTGGAAACAACCCAGGATTTTACAGAATTGTAGAACTGCAAAGTTGGAAGGGATCTTGAGGGCCATGTAGTCCAACTTGCCTGCCCTGAGGCTGGATATTCTGCTTTCCTGGTAGATGCCTGTCCAGTCTTTTCTTGAAAACCACCAGGGAAGGAGACTGCACGACCTCTCTAGCTCATTGCCCTGCTGGGCTGTTCTAATGGTTAGGAGATTTAACCTAAACCTACCTTGCTGTAATTTAAAGTCATTACTTCTTCTCTTTGCTTCATACTGGCAATGGAGAACACCCACCCTCCCATCTTTTTATGGCATCCTTTAGATATTTAAGGAAGGCCACGTTGACAGTTTTCAGTCTTTTCTCGAGGCTAAATATGCCCAGTACTGTCAGTCTTTCCTTATATGAGTTGTATTCTAGGGCAGTAGTTCTCAACCGTTCTGTGGGCAAGATCCACCAAAACACTTTTAAAAATCTGAAACCAAGCTTAAAAAAACTCCAGGACCAGGTGTGGCCAGAGAGCAGCAGCAAGGGCAAGGGGGTGGGGGACCACAATCCCAGCAGTATCATGATGTGGCTGGAAGCAACAGGAGGCAGGAGCCAGGAAGGTAGGAAAATATCAAGAAGCCACATCTCTCCTCTCCCAGGCTCTCATTGACACAGGCAGGTAGAAGCAGTGCAGGAGGGGAAGTAGCTGGAGATAGGATGCCGTTGCAGCAGGGTTCATGGGCCTCCCTCGCTTGCCCCTTCCCCCTCAGCCCACCCTGGGCTCCACCTAACCCCACTGCAGGACCCACTGGCAGATCCCAAACTACCGGTTGAGAACCAGTGATCATCCACAGCCATTTTCATGAACAGTATGAGCTAGGGGTGGAACACCAGGGAGAATACCCGATACCGGATGTACCGATATCGAATCTCCCTGGTACCGGATTTACCGGTATCGGCATATTGGATTTTTAACATTGGCTGTGGTACCAGATTTTTTACATTGCGATTATTGACTTCAATGGCTGCAATGTAAAAAATCTGGTACCGCGGCCAATGTTAAAAATCNGCCACTGTTAAAAATCTGGTATGCTGGTACAGGTAAATATCAGATTTATCGGATTAAGCCGATACACCCAAATACCGGCAATATCGAATCTCGGGACAACCAGAATTCCCACCCCTAGTCAAGTTTATTCTGCGTGGCCAACGGCCATTGCATAAAGGATTATACTCAAGACTAGTGTACATCCTCTCCAAGTAAGACATGCATAGGCAATTGGACAATACATAACAAGAGGTAAAATAATATATAAAATAGCATAATAATATAATAAAATATCCAAAACACTTCCGGGTTTTGTAGTGTAATATTCAGGAAGTCATATATTTACACAGCCCTGGAAATGTAAGGATGCTGCCCATAGAGGGCCATACGGTCAGTAGACCGACAGCTCCAGGGCTAAATTACAGGAAACGTTACAGGAAGAGTTGCTCCAGCCCTAAGACCTCTGTTGCGGCGTACCTACTACCTCACCCTTCATACTCTCAGCCCTCTAGGAGAGGGGTATACTGCCTCCTACTTTGTTACAAATAATCCAGCCACATCGATTTACCAAGCTGGGGCAGGCCCGAATATAGTGCTGGGTGGTTCAATCCAAGAAATAGCCGAGTTACGTAGGGCATCAAAGTGCTGCTCGAGGCTCAACTGAACCTTTCACTAATCACCTTAGGTCAGAGAGTCATCCGGCAGGGCTCTGAATTCCAGAAAATTCTTCCTATAGTGGAGTACACACAATAGGAAGGATGCGACATCCTTAATGTCCTGAGGATTCGAGCCATCGAAAAGCCTACCCAAAAGCATCCAATCCGACCTGTCAGGGAACCTTCCCTAGAGTGCCGCCAAATATCTTTTCCTCGGCACAGCATAAAGATGGCAATGAAATATGATGTGCGCCACGGTCTCAGTAACAGTATTGTCAAAGGGGCGTAGCCTTTCAGCGAAGGGGATGCCCTGAAAGTGTCCCTCCAGCATCCGGGAGGGCAATGCATTAACTCGGGCATGGAATAATAATTGTTTGGCCCTCGCCGATATTACAGCAGTTACGTATTCTGCCATATACCCAGGTTTAGGTGCCCATTCTATATAGGCCCTAACATGGGGAGAGGCGTTTACCTTGCCCATCTCTAGCTGGCGTGCTATATCCGAAGCTCTGACCAATACCCTCCTTTCTTACTGCCCCAGGGAGTTTATGTGACAGATATTCTTTAGCTAATCCCAAATCATTAAGCTGCCCCTCTGTTTTGGAGTCCCATGGGCTGATAAAGCCATCTTCACTGACCTCCTTTGATAGGTCTGGGCACTGTTTAGAGAAGATTTTACACCAAAATTTTAGCGCTTGCTCAAGGGCCACCTGATGCCAGCTTTTTTGACCCAATTCAAGCCTTGCAATAATGTGCGGGGTACCTTTTGGATTGCCCAACAGGCCCATAAGGAACCTATCTTGAGTTAAATCAATACGTTGTGTAGAAAAAGGGGCCCAAAGCTCTGTTCCGTATAAAACCTGGGCTCTGACCTTGCTATTAGGTACCTGTACTGCCGATTTGAGTGCACTTCTTCCTTGTCATATGAAGAAGCCATATATGGAGCAAGAGGGGCCCTTGGCCGCTGTAATTGCTCTTGCTACATGCTCTCTCCAGGTGCCACTCTGATGGAATAAGAGCCCTAGATATTGGAAGGATGCCACCTGCTGGAGCGGGTGGCCCTCTATAGCCCATTGATGGAGTTTCTTCCTGTTAGTGAATACCATGACCTTGGATTTACTATAATTGATGGTTAATTTGTTGTCTTTACAGAAAGCAGCGAAGGTAGTCAGTTGCCTAATCAAACCTATACGTGTTTGGGACATGAGTGCCACATCGTCTGCGTAGCACAGGCAGCCTATTGCCCTGGCGGCCAGCCGCGGGGGACAAAATTTGGGGTCAGCCATTTTCTTGATCACTTTGTTGATGTAAATATTGAAAAGGGCTGGAGCCAGCACACAGCCCTGCCTGACGCCTACTGCGGTGCTTATTGGGGGTGGGGTGGGGGACGTGCCCCTGTTGATCGACCCTAACCACTATTGAGGAATTACCATATAGTGCATGGATAAGGTAAACAATCTTCTGTTGATAGAGGCCTTCTGGAGTTTCTCCCAAAGAATCCCTCTGTCAACAGAATCGAAAGTGGCCTTAAGATCTAAAAAGGCCACATAGAATACGCCATTCCACCTTCTATACTTGCTAGCCAAGTGGTAGAACAGGAAACATTGCTCTATGGTTGATCGCCCTTTCTGAAAGCCTGCCTGTTCTAGGGCTAGCACTTTCTCCTGCTGCATCCATTCCGTGAGCCTTTCAAGCAGAAGCTTTGCATATATTCACCCCTAGCATGGGCCAAGATGGATCATCTCAAACTGCTGAGCAAGTTACTGATCTAGAGCTTTGGATGGCATAGAAGCAAGAAATTCTTCAACTATATCCTTATTAGAGATGCAGTACTGCATCCTACAGTTCCTGTCTGGGGTTCATCTCTGCTGGCGGGATAAGAGTCCTGGGTACAGCACTGAGTCAACTCTGGTAGCCCTGCCAGACAATCTTGGCACGGTGATAGATGAAGAGAATGTGACCTTGGGCCAGTCAGAATATTCTCTCAGCCTATCCTACCTCACAGCATTGTTGTGAGTATTAAAAAGTTGTGTTATATGTAAAAGCGCCCTGAGTGCCATGGGGGCGCGTTATATAAAAATAAAGATTATTATTTCTCAGGGCAATATTATCGGATCAGTCAGCTTCCTGTGTCATTGCTGACCACGAGGTGTTTTTGTCTAATTTGTGATAAGGTGCTCTCTTGTGGAGCTTTTCAGGTTTCTATCCTGTGAACCTGCTTGTTCAATGTGTACATATGGTCACTGGAAGAGGGAGGAAGAAGGCATGACTGCAGTGTCTTCTTTATGCTTTATTATTATGGTAAGATGTTACTTTTGCTGTTCAAACTTTAAGAATCCTGTGACTCTGCTTCCTCTATGTATTTGAAAATGTTGTTAGTCGCCCCAAGATGCTTTTATTTATTTATTTATTTATTTATTTATTTATACACATTTATATCCCGCCCCTCCTGCAACGCAGCCCGGGGCGGCTCACAACAACAAATAATTAAAACAATAAAATACAGTAAAATTCAGATAAAACAATCAAATATTAAATATAAATATTAAAACAGGGCTAGACAAAACAAATGGGTGGGGGATTAAAAACCTCCCTCCCTACCCTCCCTCCCAAAGGCCTGGGCAAACAGCCAGGTCTTACAGTTCCGCCGAAATGTAAAAAGGCTTGGGGCCAGGCGAGCTTCCTCCGGAAGGGAGTTCCACAGCCGCGGCCCTACTACCGAGAATGCCCTCTCCATCGTGGCCCCCCGTTTAACACGGGGGACCTCCAAGAGGGCACCCCCGGCAGACCGCAGGAGCCGCCCTGGAGCGCGAAAGGCGAGGCGGTCCCTAAGGTATGAGGGGCCAAGACCGTATAGGGCTTTATAGATCATCACTAGGACCTTGAACTTGGCCCGGCACACTATCGGCAGCCAGTGCAGAGTTCGGAGCACCGGTGTAATGTGCTCCCGGCGACCCGTCCCCGTAAGAAGACGAGCCGCCGCATTCTGCACCAGCTGCAGCCTCCGGGCCAAGAACAAGGGAAGCCCCACGTAGAGCGCGTTGCAGTAGTCGAGCCTCGAGGTGACGAAGGCATGGATGAGGGAGGCCAGGTCCGGGCCAGAGACATACGGACGCAGCCTACGTACCAGATAAAGCTGGCGGAAGGCAGCCTTAGCGACTGCCTCCACCTGCCGCTCCAGACGCAGGTCTGCGTCCAATACGACCCCCAGACTCCGGACCTGCTGAGCTACAGGGGGGCAAACCCCCCCAACTAGGGGGGCCACCACCCCCTTCGCCCTCCCCACCACCATCACCTCCATCTTATCTGGGTTGAGCTTCAGTCTGCTCAGCCGCATCCAATCCGCCACGGCCTCCAAACATTGGGATAGCACCGAGACAGCAGGGTCTGGGTCAGTAGAAAAAGAGAGGTACAGCTGAGTATCATCAGCATATTGGTGACATCGCACCCCGAACCCTCTCACGACCTCCCCCTTTAGCAGGAGGGGGGAGCACATAAAGGTTATTAATGAATGAATGAATGAATGAATGAATGAATGAATATTATAAGGGTGTAACAGAGTGACAAGTATTGACATGAGCAGTACTCTCTGTGGGGCTAGTGAATTAGGGAAGTAGCCCTTTAAGAGCTCAGAACACTCAAACTAATGAGGTACCTGGGCTGGAATATTGGAAAGGCTAGAAGCAGAAGGGGCACTGATGTAGAGTTGTAAGGAGCTGAGAGCTCAGTGCTGAGAGTTACCCAGGAGTTGAGCGCTCCACTCAAGGAAATAAGACAGCAACCCAGCAAACCCAACAAGGAGCAAAGCTGGGAATCAAGGTGCGAGTAAACCAAGTTGCCCACAGGATCTGGCTTGGCTGGGCTAGTTGACTGGGGAGGAAACCCCAGGGAACCCACGTTTAGTGGGAGAATTCCCTGTATTGTGAGGAGTGGGACTGGCTGTGAGGGGCAGAAGGGAGGCCAGTACTAAAGACAACCCGCCCAACCAACCAGAGGGTTTTGGCTGGGTTGGGCCACTGCTACAAAGAGATTGCCATATTGCTGTATTTTGCTGTCTGCAGCTTCTTCAATCTTGAAAAGGGGGCAACGGGTAAGGCATTCTCCATCAAGACCATTTCTAAAACAAGTCCTGTGCCTTTTGAAGGATATGCATTGGCTCTCGTATAATGGTGGAGAGGGAAGTGTTATGTAGAGTGCAAAGAAGATGAGCCAGATTATTTATTTAAATTTATATCTCACTCTGTTCCCAAAGACTCGGAGCAGCTGACAACATATAAAACAATGAATGAAAATGAGTATAAAATCAAAGTCAAAATTACAATACAAAAAAACCCTAAAAGCCCTCGCAAGCTCCCACAAAACCTATCCCCACTTGCCAAATGCCTGGCCAGATAAAAAGGTTTTACATTACCTCTGGAAAATACTCAAGCCCAGGCTCTGGCAAACCTCCAGGGGAAGGGAATTTCAAAGGTTACGCATCAGCCACCAAGAATACCTCTCTGTGTGCCCTTATTGTATGGGCTTGGTGCATTACTAGGACTTGCAAGATGTCATTCTTGACCTGTGATTGAGCATAGGGGATGAGGTGGTCTTTCAGACATAAATTTAAATACATTTATAATGAACCCCTCCGATCTCAATGACATGAAATCTTAGCTACATACTGCAAAACATGCCAGAATGTTAAAACTTACTAGCCTTGAGAAAGCAAAAATCACAGACCACAGCCTCAGCTGCTGTAAATTAGCATGGTGCACGTGAAGTGAGTGGAACTAGTCTGAATTTGTTCCATCTGAGGAAAGACCCCCTAATCTGTATTCCTCCTCTTCGTTCTGGGTAGCGATATACTCAGCAGTGCCATATGACTGACATTGCAAAGGTGAAGAGAAGCAATTACCACAGCCAATTTGGAATAAAAAATGACTTATACTTTCTATCTAAGTGGCAACAATAAGTGTTCCAACGCAGAGTACATTTTTTATATATATCTGTATCAAATTGCAAGAACATGCCAGTTTTAAAGGATCAGTTCTAACACACTCAGGAGCTGCAAAAAGTATTCTCTGCTGTAGAATACATTATAATTTAGTACAATGTGTTCCAAGTCAAATGACTCATTTCCAGTTTTTGGAGCGATATGACTGAAGGTATTTACACATTTTCCTGAGCCACCATTAAGTATTCTTGGTTGATAATCTGTCTCTCCCTTGCTCTTTTTCCATTTTCTTCCCCACTGAGACATGCTGAGATTTGCTTCAGAATTTATTCTTTTCCCCTGGCCACACATGCACAGCATGCAAAAGCAGGAAAGATTAGGGCAAAAAAAGAGAAACGCGCCCTGAAATGCTTGTAATAACAGTTCAGTGTTTGAAAACAAGCTGAAGCTTGACAATTGTTGCAATGCCCATGCTTCCTCTCTCCCCCACTCTGCACACCAGCCTCAGAAATCTTTAAACGAACAGAGATTTAGTTTTAAGTTTTAGAACTGATCAGAGAAAATTGAGAATGATGTCTGTAACCTGCCAGAGTGAACCTTCTGCTCTGCACTGTAACTCAGCTGTGGTGTTTCTTAATTATAACAGCAATGGAGTAACAGGAGTTTACAAGAGCCTGTGTAGTGTACGCCAAGGGAGAATGCCACATTCTGGTTGTCACGGAGGAACATAGGGTCACACACGTGTAACACGGGCCTACATGCAAACTACAAGCCTAGTAAATATGTAAAGCAAAACATGCAACACGTATGTAATATTACAATTGAGAACTGTAAAACCCAAATCAGGACTGTGGCACGTGACCGAGCTCCAGGAAATGCAAAGAGAAAAAAAGAATGTGTATTTGGGAACCCTGGCCAGACAGACCTGTGGAGATGCAAATCAACCTTCATGTTTGCCTGGGTTGCCTACGTGACAAGCCTCACATTTCTCCAAGGCGGGAAACCCAAGACAAAGAGACCATGAAAGATATTTAAGGAGGCCATTAAGCCACCTTGGGGGGATCTCTCTTGCTTGGCCATCTTGCATCTGCATCTGCATCCTAAAAGCTGTCAGTCAGCAAGGCTGGAAACTATGAACTGAGAGACAGGACTTTGCTTTCTAGCAACTCTAAGACTGAAGACCCAGTCGCTTACATCAAAGACTGAGAAGAGTGTATGGAGCTTTGTAGGGTAAGATGCTTATTTAGGAACTCAACCAGTATAGGTTAGGA
The DNA here is from genome assembly GCA_003113815.1 of Sphenodon punctatus. Taxonomy (NCBI): domain Eukaryota; kingdom Metazoa; phylum Chordata; class Lepidosauria; order Sphenodontia; family Sphenodontidae; genus Sphenodon; species Sphenodon punctatus. The sequence goes on along the minus strand of QEPC01003635.1, from coordinate 947,338 downwards.
ATGTGTTATATTTACCTTTGATTTCTAGTAACCACTCTGTATCAACAATCTTGCTTATGTAATCAATAAACTTACTTCTTATCTTTATGAAGAAGTGTCTGTGTCTAACATTGGAACACAAGTGAGCAACAAGAGTTCTCAAGCTCTTGCGAACCCAGAGATTAAAGAGTCTGTAAACGGGAAGGATCGGGCCCTTGGGTGACAAAGGGGTTGTCCCTGCGGCAGGCTTGAATCGGCCAGAGAGAAAAACTGATTCAAGTGGGCTGTACGCGAGGGAAACTGAGTCACTCAAACCCGGTAAAGTGGGGGTGCGGACCTCCAACCCGTGACAGTGGCACCCAACGAGAAGGGTCAAGCTCAGTTTGTGGACCAATGTGTAGAAAGTAGAGGAGCATAGCCAGGTGACTGGAATCCTCTGAGGGGAGTAAATCCCATACCTGCAGAGACTGAAAGTCCCAGGAGTCGGGAACTCAGCTCTGAGAGAGTGGAATAAGCAGATCCTTGAACAGAGTGCGCTGAGTTTGTTGTTTTAGTTTTAATTTCGGGTCAGGGACAGTAAACAAAATAGGGCTCCCAAAGCACTTTCACCACCTGAGAAGGTCAGAGCTGAGCAGGGAAGCCCGAAAGAGAGGTCTCGAAGCAGAAGGGAAAACTAAACAGCAACTGAAACAGCTGATACAAGAATTTGAAATGAGCACGAATGGAACGGATGGGAACGGAGCGGGGGCAGCAAATCCCCCTCCAAACCCCTCTCCATCTGACCAGCAACCAGGAGATGGAGATGCACTGCCAAACGTGCCTCAAAACCCCCTTCCAACTGATCGGCAACCAGGGGGACAAGGCTCAAACCCTGAACTCGAGATAGCCAGACTAAGAATGGAACATGAGCTCAGACTGGAGAAAATAAAACTGGAAGGAAAACAAACAGAGAGAAAGGCAAGCGCAAGCGCAGGAGAGAGAGGAAGAGCGAAAACACCAACTGCAACTCCTCAAAATGCAGGTAGATGCAGGGATCCAACCCACAATACCCTCTGGAAGCACCCCAGAAAGAGACAGGAGACAGCTGATCAGAGACTGTTCAGCACTTTTGCCCCTATACAAAGAAAGTGAATGCATTGATAAATTTTTCACAACTGCCCAGCACATATTTCAACGAGAAAAGATTCCAGAGGACTTGTGGATCAATCTGGTGATACCCAAGATCCCCGAGAAAGCAAGAGATGTGTACAACGTAAAGCTGGAGGAAAATCAAGCATTGACTTTTGAGGAATTCAAAAAAGCAGTTCTTGAGGAGTACAGAATCACTCCAGAAACTTTTCGCCTGAAACTACGCAACTTTAAGAAGGGAGATGGTATGTCTTATGCAGATATGGGGAAAATGTTAAATCAGTATGGGGTGAAATGGTTAGATGCACAAGGAAAGGCTACGAAGGAGCAAGTAATGGACCTTGTAATCCTTGAGCAATTCCTAAATAATTGTACCCCTAATCTCAAATCACACTTGCTTAATCAGGGGATCACAAATGTCAAACAGGCTGGGAGGAGGGCAGATGAGTATATTGCAAATGCTATCTCAGCTTATGGGGAAAGAAAGCCAAATAATGGGGAAAAGAAACCAAATAATGGGGGGAAATCCAAACAAAGGTTTTACCATAAGCAGAATGGGTACAATCCACAATCTGAACAAGGAAACTTGACCCAGAACAAACCAAACGAGAATGGGGGTGGGGGGAGACAGGGATCACCCAGACTCCAAAGAACACACACCTCCCAATCCTCTAATAATGATTCAAGACAGTGCTATAACTGTAAGCAAACAGGGCATATGGTACGAGACTGCCCCCCAAAAAGGGAGTTTCATGGCCCTAAAAGGGAGTCTGATGAGATTATTGGGACTGTCAGTGCGAATTTTGTGTCTGTACTTCAACCCGTCCCCAGAGGTGTTGATGATTGCTATATCATTCCTAACCCACCCACAGGAGATCAGTTGCTACGAAAACCTGCTAAGGTTAACGGGGTAAACTGTGTGGGGAGATTAGACAATGGGGCACACATGGTTATGGTACGGGAGGACTTGATCCCAAAACATAAAATAAACACTCATAGAAAGGTTGTGGTATCCCTGGCAATGGGAATCAAGGATATTTTGCCCACAGCAACTGTAGATTTAGAATGGGAGGGCTCAAAAGGACCCATCCAGGTGGCTGTACTCCCCAGAAAGGCACAAAATGAAATGTTGGTGGGGAATGCTATAAACAAATGGATGCTGGGATGGAGGGTGGAAAAAGCCCAATCCCAGGAACACGGGGAGCCGGAGAGCAACCCGGGAAGGGAGGGTGAGGGGCAACAAGACTCAGAGAGCCCTAAACAAGTTGCACCTCTACCCCTGGAACATGGGGAGACAGAGAGCAACCCTAGTGGAGGGGAAGGGTTACAGGAAGGCTCTAGCAGCCTTACAGATCCTGCACCCCAACCTGTGAACTCCACTCAGGGGCAGGAAAACCCCAAAGAGGAGTCCCCAAACCAGCCAGAAGGCAGGGGAGGACAAGACTCGGGGAGTGAACTGCATGTCCCTGTCTCACATGGGGAACTGAAGGGAGTGAAGCCAATGGGTCAACCTGATTCTGAAGCCCAGGACTTGACACCCCACCTTACACAGGAGGGACCAAATCCTGCAGAATCAAACCAAGTAACCACCGCGGGGGGAGAGTTAGAGGCTGCAGACGCCCCTACTCAACCCAGGGGGTTGCAGGATGGCCTGGAGGTTTGTTGTCCTACCTTAAGAGAAGGGGGGAAGCGGCTAACTGAACCCAAGGGGTTACAGGCAAGCCGGGAGGTGGAGGATTCTACCTTAAGAGAAGGCGGGAATGTGCAGGAAACCTTTCCCGGGATGGAGGGGGGAACAATGGGTGTCTCTTCCCCAGGGATAGAAATGCACCACCCTGTAGTCCTAAAGGGGCAGGAGCATCAGTCTAAGAGTGAACTGTGCGCCTCTGCCTTACCTAAGAAGGAGCAGGGAAACGCTGCTGAAGTAGAGACTGGAGGGGAGGAAACGGTTAACAGTGTCCAGGGTCAAGCCGCTGCACTTGGTAAACTGAATCCTCCGGAGTTTTGTGTGGGGAGGTCTGAAGGGACACTTGGGGGTTCTCACACCCATGTCACAAAGTCAGACTCCCCAAAAGGAGAAAGACATGGTTATACGGACCCAGGGGATCCTGGAGGTACAAACAGAAGTCGGGGGCAGGGCACAAGAGAGGCTGCTGACAATAGCCCCTCCACAGAAGCAGTTTTTGGCTGGGTGATTGATTTGAATGCAAAGACATCCACACACAGCATCACAGCCATGGGGGAAATGTGAATGCCACATGATAACAATCTACCTACTGGGAATTACAGCATTACTCGTGGTGAAAAGTGTTTGGAAAGGCAGAGTTACACAGACAACAGAAGGGGGGTTCTCAGTAGTGTAAAAGGTATCACACTTACTCCACATACCCTCCTGTGTCTCCTAATAATACTTCTGATCTACAGTCTGGATAGTCCAGGTAAATCAGACATAGAAGGTATGCCAAGGGGAACAGACATACAGCCAATAAAAAGCAGGCTGCCAAATACTCTGGAAACATGGCCAAAGTTTGTAACTGGGGAACAAAGGTTGTCAACATGGCGTTCCCACCCATTTGTCACAGTCTTATTCAGACACCTCAGGGTATACCCCTACAAGAGAGTGAATCCAGAAATACTGAATCCTGAGGATCACTCCACTACGACATGGTGGAAAACACGTGAACGTGATAGCCCCACAGGGCTGACAGAGGGCTTCAAAAACCAAAGGTCTAACTTAAATAGGATTCAAACACATGGAAAGGAGGTAAGGGGGTTGCATATCCCTACACACACCAGTAGGACACACCAGTCTAAACATGTTACGGGACTCTGTCGTGCCCACTGCACATGCTATCTTACAGGGGGACTGTCACAGAGGCACATAGGGTCACACACGTGTAACACGGGCCTACATGCAGTCTACAAGCCTAGTAAATATGTAAAGCAAAACATACAACATGTATGTAATGTTACAATTGAGAACTGTAAAACCCAAATCAGGACTGTGACATGTGACCGAGCTCCAGGAAATGCAAAGAGATAAAAAGAATGTGTATTTGGGAATCCTGGCCAGACAGATGTGTGGAGATGCAAATCAACCTTCATGTTTGCCTGGGTTGCCTACATGACAAGCCTCACATTTCTCCAAGGCAGGAAACCCAAGACAAAGAGACCATGAAAGATATTTAAGGAGGCCATCAATCCATCTTGGGGGGATCTCTCTTGCTTGGCCATCTTAAGGAGATGCATCTGCATCCTAAAAGCTCTCAGCCAGCAAGGCTGGAAACTATGTACTGAGAGACAGGACTTTGCTTTCTAGCAACTCTAAGACTGAAGACCCAGTCACTTACATTTACATCAAGGACTGAGAAGAACGTATGGACCTTTGTATGGTAAGATGCTCATTTAGGAACTCAACCAGTATAGGTTAGGAATGCGTTGTATTTACCTTTGATTTCTAGTAACCATTATGTATCAACAATCTTGCTTATGTAATCAATAAACTTACTTCTTATCTTTATGAAGAAGTGTCTGTGTCTAACACTGGAACACAAGTGAGCAACAAGAGTTCTCAAGTCCTTGCGAACCCAGAGATTAAAGAGTCTGTAAACGGGAAGGATTGGTCCCTTGAGTGACAAAGGGGTTGTCCCTGCGGCAAGCTTGAATTAGCCAGAGAGAGAAAACTGATTCAAGTGGGCTGTACGCGAGGGAAACTGAGTCACTCAAACCCAGTAAAGTGGGGGTGCGGACCTCCAACCCATGAGACTGGTGCATCTCTGGATTTTAATTTTAAGTGATGAAATCCAAAACCTTCTTAGTGCATCACTACATTTGTATTCATCTAATCAATCCAAGCTGAAGGTGGCTTAAGAAAGTAGGCTCAAATGCATTATTTCATTCATACACCCGGTCTCTCTTGCACACACTCACTGCATCTTTGCACGCACACATGTGAATGCATTTGCTCAGTCATTTATGCATAGGTACTCACTATTCACTGCATTTTCCCCATTGCTGCCAATGGGGAAAATGCAGCAAACAGGGGTCACTGTATAATGCATGAACATCCCCTAGTCTGGGCACACACCATCTCTCTCTGTAACCACTACATTGCCATCACTGCTACTGTGTGTGCTTGGGAGCGGGAAGTGCTGCCACCACCACTAGCTGTGTCTCTGTTACAACCACTGCTGCAAAAGAACTGAAGCTGCTAAGGCAGGGGGTGGGCGAGAATTGGGAAGAATTGATCCAATCCTTTTTTGAAACCAGTTATGCTATTAGCCTTAACAACATTTTCTGGCAACAATGTGATGAAGTATATGATGTCCACTAATGCTTTCAATACTTAATTCCTTCTGTATTTTAGGAAAGATGAATCACTTTTTAATACATAATGTAACCTTATTAAAGACATAATTCAACAAAATTTGACATATTTGGCACTATTTCAGATCACAGACTTTGGCTCCAAAACTAACTGTTCTGTCCAAAACTAACAGAGGTCCCGTCTGGTCCAACTTTGTGGGGGGAGTTTCGGGAAGTGATGCCAGCTGATGCGGTGGATGTCCTGGGGTCTGTGAGAGCCACCAGTTGTGAACTTGATCCGTGTCCGTCCTGGTTGGTGAAAGCTTCCAGGGAGACATTGGGGATGGTGCTGGTTAGAGTGGTCAGCACGTCTCTGCAGCAGGGGAGGTTGTCGCCCTGCCTCAAGGAGGCTGTGTTGCGCCCCCTGCTGAAGAAACCATCACTGGATGTTAGGGGTGGGAAACCGGTAGAATCCGGTATCCGATAATGCTGGTATTGGGCGTACCGGCATTATCGGATTCGACCCGGTAATCCGGACCCGGTACCGGATTTCGGGGTACCGGATTTTTTTACATTGCAGCCATTTAAAAATGGCTGCAATGTAAAAAACTTAAAGCCCCAGCAATAAAGTTTTTTTAAAAAAAAACCTCCCCGAGTCCAGGCTGCGCGGGTGGAAGGGGGGACACC
>QEPC01003635.1:930259-941139 GCA_003113815.1 Sphenodon punctatus | reverse complement strand
GGACCCTTTATCCAATACTTCTGAAAGTTGGCAAAGATAGTAAATATGGGAAGGGGTGTAAACCTGCCAAGTGTCATCTACATTAGATATGAGGCAAAGAAGTTACAGCTAAGAATGTATATGGATGTATATGATGAATTGTGCAAAACAAATTAATTGAATTGCTTCTGAAATTGAATTCCTTTACTCACTCCTTGTGAAATTTGGTACACTTAATGCCTTCCATTTGTGGTATATGCAGCCCAAGTTTCAGTCACATATAGTGAAAGACAACAAAGTTACAGCTGAAAATGTGTTTTTCAGTGAAACCAATGAAAATGAAAGCCAAAACGAAATGGGGGGGGGCTGAAGTCTCCTGAGCCCCCCCTGTGAATCCACCCATGCTAACCTTCCCTTTTTAGGGAAGGTTATTGAGCGGGTGGTGGCGATCCAGCTCCAGGCGCATCTGGACAGCATCGGTTTCCTAGACCCTTTTCAATCTGGGTTCCGTCATGGCTATGGCACTGAGACGGCGTTGGTGGCCTTGGTCGACAATCTCTGCCAGGAGATGGATACAGGATGTTCTATATTTCTCATCCTGCTAGATCTCTTGGCCACTTTTGATACCGTGGGCCATGGTCTGCTGTTGAGACGGTTGCGTGACCTGGGGGGTCTGGACGGGACTGTTCTTGAATGGTTCCACTCATTCCTCTTGGGGAGAAGCCAGCGGGTGGTGTTGGGAGCTGAAACATCTTGCCCCCGTGCCTTGTCCTGTGGTGTTCCGCAGGGTTCCATTCTGTCTCCACTATAGCTGATGATACTCAGCTGTACCTCTCTTTTTCAGCTGACCCAGACCCTGCTGTCTCATTGCTGTCCCAGTGTTTGGAGGCCGTGGCGGAGTGGATGTGGCAGAGCAGACTGAAGCTCAACCCCAATAGGACGGAGGTGATGGTGGTGAGGAGGGCGAGGAAGGTGTCGGCCCTCCTGATCCCTACTATAGCTCAGCAGGTTCAGAGTCTGGGGGTGGTGTTGGACTCAGATCGCCACCTGGATCAACAGGTGGAGGTGGTGGCGAAGGCCGCCTTTCGCCAGTTGTATCTGGTGTGACGGCTGCATCCATACATCTCCAGGCCAGACCTGGCCTCACTCATCCATGCCTTTGTCACCTCGAGGCTGGACTACTGCAACGCGCTCTACGTGGGGCTGCCCTTGATCCTGGTTCAGAGGCTGCAGCTAGTGCAGAATGCGGTGGACTGTCTCCTGACAGGGACGGGTCGTCGGGAGCATATAACACCTGTGCTCTGGATTCTGCACTGGTTGCCAATAGCGTGCCGAGCCAGGTTCAAGGTATTGGTAATGATCTATAAGGCCCTTCACGGTCTTGGCCCCTCGTACCTCAGGGACCGCCTCGCCCTCCGCACCCCGGAGCAGCTCCTTCAGTCTGCTGGGGGTGCCTTCCTGGAGGTCCCCCATGTTAAGCGGGGGGTCATGATGGAGAGGGCATTCTCGGTGGCTGGGCCGCATCTTTGGAATTCCCTCCTGGAGGAAGCTCACCTGGCCCCGAGCCTTTTACCATTCCGGCGGGCTTGTAAAACCTGGCTGTTCGCCCAGGCCTTTGGGTAGGGGGGGGAGGGGGAAATAGGGTTTTTAGCTCTTCCCTGCCCTTATTTTATTTTATTTTTATCTCTTTTCTTGCCCTAATGATGTCTTTTAAATTGTTGATGTTTTTACCAATTGTTTTATGAATGTTTTTAGTTGTACATCACCCTGGGATGCTGTAGGCATATGGGGCGACTCACAAATATATATAATAAATATAATAAGGGGATTAGAGAAATCAAGCTGTGGTCACTAGGACATGGGACACTTTGGCAAGGTCAGCCTGGGATAAGCATAGGCCTGGCTTATGCAAACTGCACAGCTGGAAAAAGCATATTTGAACCAAATCCAATACTTGAGTTTTCATGGACAGAGCATGGTCAAAAATGACACTGAGGTTCTTTACCTGGCCCGCTAGCTCCACCAGAACACCCTTGATATGAAGGGCCCAGAGGGAGGCAAGGGCATCCTCATATCTGCTGCCTCTTCCCACCAGCATCACCTCAGCCTTCCATAGACTGAGCACAAGGTAGCTCTGATGCATTCACCTGGCTACACCATTCAGGCATTCCTCCAGTGCAGAGGTCAAGCTAACAGGGCTCATGGGGCAAGAGATCTATATTTGTGTATCATCAGTGTACTGATGATACTCAACCCAGTGCTTAGTCATGACAACCCCAAAAGATTGCATGTGCCTTTGACCTTATAAAAGCATTCAAAATGATTGACCATGAGCTGCTGCTTTGGCTGGTGTGATGAGAGCTGCTGGTTGGTGGTTTGAGTCATACCTACAAGAGCAGATTCCATCAGTGGTGATGGGTGGTTATGCATCAAGTCTGATTGACTTGAAATGTGATGTCCCCCAAGATTCTAGCCTATCATCCAAATTGTTCAGCATCTACATGCAATCCTTTGGGAAGAAACTGTAGATGGGTCGAGGCAGTCTGGAGTCACCAGATTGTGCACAACCTGAAACAATTGTGCCAGTCTATTCCCCCAGGGCAAGTACAACTGCTTGATATCGGTAATATTATGCCCGCATGAACTTTCTCTACAGCTGAAGACTGGCAGACTTCCAGAAGAGGAGATGGTGGGGGAGCCATCTGGAGGCCAGAGTCTGGGCTTGAGCATATTCCGGAGACTATGCAAGACCTTTCTTTTTTTTTGCAAATAGTTTGGCAGGTGGGGATCGAGGTTGCATGGGGGTTATTTAGGGTTGAGGGTGGGTTTTTAAAGGGATTTTAATGTATTTTTATATTGTAAGCCACCTTGAGTCTTAGGGAACGGGCAGGTATCAAAATTAAATAAACAAACTTACGCCCCAGTCTTTTTAAGTCCACCAGATTAGTATTGTACCACAGCAATCTATGAACCGTCAAGACGAGGGTCTGAAGAGGAGCCAGAGAGTTGAGGGCCCTCTCTAACAGCTGGAAAATGCTGCCGGTGAGCCTGATGACCCCGTGGCCAGATCCTCCTCACAGAGAAGGATTCCAAACTGCCCATCCCCCCCTGGCTATTTGAGATAGTCAAAGGAAAGCTCCAAAGAGATCTGCCAAAGACGTCCAAGACAAGGTGCATTCCACCAACGCTGAGCCTCTCTCCTCCCATTGGTCGCCGCCCTAGTGGGCATCTTAAAAACCTGCTGGCTCCCTCACCCACTCCAGACATTCCCCTTCCCTTTGGAACCATTTCCCACGCACACAAACACAAACCACAAAACAGACGGGCAGGGACGACCCAGACCGGAGGCTCTCACCCTCCGGAACATGTATGCAACATCTACGTTTCATAAGTGGCCTGGAAAAATATACAGAGGTGGCAGCCCTACCCTCCAACCTGGGAGTCTAACCCCACACAACACAACCACAGAGGGTGGTGCAACACTCCAACTGTCCACCCCTGCAAGACAACCATTCACAGTATTCTCTCACACAAAACAAGAAGGCTCTCTCACTGCACTCTAAACATAACAACAAAAGCTCAGCATTGTCCAGTGCTGGGGATAAAAATTGGGGGAGGGGGGAATGGGTTTAAAATAAATAAAACCCTGCGCGATGAGGAGACCCCGTCACAAAGGTCAGCAGCACTGCATTCGTGGCCACTAACAGCCAGTACTCTTGGGCGCCGCCCTTCAGCCACCGTCTCCAGGCAGCCTGGCCTTTGATACAATGGAACCTGGCCAACTGAAGGAGAGGCAAGCAGGTGGTTACAATCATCCCCAATCACAGCAACGTGACTTGTACCAGAGGGAAGCCTTCAAGGGTCAGGGAGGGAGAAAGGAGGTGGATACCTCCTTTTACCATATTTGTATTATAGCACTGATTACAGGCCCCAGACGCAATCACATCCAATACCGTAACCTCACATGGGCCATATTCTCATACCAAGCACAGACCGTGTCTAGCTTATTCTCTGTAAAGCACCAGGTACATTGCCGGCGCTATATAAATGCTAATAATAATAATAATAATTAATTAATAAAGACTGTAAATTCTGTGGAACAAACTGTTTTACTATCTAATTAAGCAAGACAAAGGACTAAATAAACTCATTTTGTAGATGGGAAGTCGAGGGGTGCATAGATTAAAACCTTGATTCAGCAAAGATGTTAAGGCAATGTTTACCTTTCAGAACACCGTAGGGTGGCTATACCTCCCCTTTAAAAGAGGATGCTTANTCACTAGGACATGGGACACTTTGGCAAGGTCAGCCTGGGATAAGCATAGGCCTGGCTTATGCAAACTGCACAGCTGGAAAAAGCATATTTGAACCAAATCCAATACTTGAGTTTTCATGGACAGAGCATGGTCAAAAATGACACTGAGGTTCTTTACCTGGCCCGCTAGCTCCACCAGAACACCCTTGATATGAAGGGCCCAGAGGGAGGCAAGGGCATCCTCATATCTGCTGCCTCTTCCCACCAGCATCACCTCAGCCTTCCATAGACTGAGCACAAGGTAGCTCTGATGCATTCACCTGGCTACACCATTCAGGCATTCCTCCAGTGCAGAGGTCAAGCTAACAGGGCTCATGGGGCAAGAGATCTATATTTGTGTATCATCAGTGTACTGATGATACTCAACCCAGTGCTTAGTCATGACAACCCCAAAAGATTGCATGTGCCTTTGACCTTATAAAAGCATTCAAAATGATTGACCATGAGCTGCTGCTTTGGCTGGTGTGATGAGAGCTGCTGGTTGGTGGTTTGAGTCATACCTACAAGAGCAGATTCCATCAGTGGTGATGGGTGGTTATGCATCAAGTCTGATTGACTTGAAATGTGATGTCCCCCAAGATTCTAGCCTATCATCCAAATTGTTCAGCATCTACATGCAATCCTTTGGGAAGAAACTGTAGATGGGTCGAGGCAGTCTGGAGTCACCAGATTGTGCACAACCTGAAACAATTGTGCCAGTCTATTCCCCCAGGGCAAGTACAACTGCTTGATATCGGTAATATTATGCCCGCATGAACTTTCTCTACAGCTGAAGACTGGCAGACTTCCAGAAGAGGAGATGGTGGGGGAGCCATCTGGAGGCCAGAGTCTGGGCTTGAGCATATTCCGGAGACTATGCAAGACCTTTCTTTTTTTTTGCAAATAGTTTGGCAGGTGGGGATCGAGGTTGCATGGGGGTTATTTAGGGTTGAGGGTGGGTTTTTAAAGGGATTTTAATGTATTTTTATATTGTAAGCCACCTTGAGTCTTAGGGAACGGGCAGGTATCAAAATTAAATAAACAAACTTACGCCCCAGTCTTTTTAAGTCCACCAGATTAGTATTGTACCACAGCAATCTATGAACCGTCAAGACGAGGGTCTGAAGAGGAGCCAGAGAGTTGAGGGCCCTCTCTAACAGCTGGAAAATGCTGCCGGTGAGCCTGATGACCCCGTGGCCAGATCCTCCTCACAGAGAAGGATTCCAAACTGCCCATCCCCCCCTGGCTATTTGAGATAGTCAAAGGAAAGCTCCAAAGAGATCTGCCAAAGACGTCCAAGACAAGGTGCATTCCACCAACGCTGAGCCTCTCTCCTCCCATTGGTCGCCACCCTAGTGGGCATCTTAAAAACCTGCTGGCTCCCTCACCCACTCCAGACATTCCCCTTCCCTTTGGAACCATTTCCCACGCACACAAACACAAACCAGACGGGCAGGGACGACCCAGACCGGAGGCTCTCACCCTCCGGAACATGTATGCAACCTCTACGTTTCATAAGTGGCCTGGAAAAATATACAGAGGTGGCAGCCCTACCCTCCAACCTGGGAGTCTAACCCCACACAACACAACCACAGAGGGTGGTGCAACACTCCAACTGTCCACCCCTGCAAGACAACCATTCACAGTATTCTCTCACACAACACAAGAAGGCTCTCTCACTGCACTCTAAACATAACAACAAAAGCTCAGCATTGTCCAGTGCTGGGGATAAAAATTGGGGGAGGGGGGAATGGGTTTAAAATAAATAAAACCCTGCGCGATGAGGAGACCCCGTCACAAAGGTCAGCAGCACTGCATTCGTGGCCACTAACAGCCAGTACTCTTGGGCGCCGCCCTTCAGCCACCGTCTCCAGGCAGCCTGGCCTTTGATACAATGGAACCTGGCCAACTGAAGGAGAGGCAAGCAGGTGGTTACAATCATCCCCAATCACAGCAATGTGACTTGTACCAGAGGGAAGCCTTCAAGGGTCAGGGAGGGAGAAAGGAGGTGGATACCTCCTTTTACCATATTTGTATTATAGCACTGATTACAGGCCCCAGACGCAATCACATCCAATACCGTAACCTCACATGGGCCATATTCTCATACCAAGCACAGACCGTGTCTAGCTTATTCTCTGTAAAGCACCAGGTACATTGCCGGCGCTATATAAATGCTAATAATAATAATAATAATTAATTAATAAAGACTGTAAATTCTGTGGAACAAACTGTTTTACTATCTAATTAAGCAAGACAAAGGACTAAATAAACTCATTTTGTAGATGGGAAGTCGAGGGGTGCATAGATTAAAACCTTGATTCAGCAAAGATGTTAAGGCAATGTTTACCTTTCAGAACACCGTAGGGTGGCTATACCTCCCCTTTAAAAGAGGATGCTTAGGAAAACTACATGGTGCAGGGTTGCACTGGAACCAATGCAGCCCTGCAACATTATTAATTTTTTATTATTAATTATTATTATTATAAACATTTGTATTTTTCCTAAGTGTCCTCTTTTAAAGGGGAGGTATGCCCCCCCCTAGAACATAGTAACGCATCACTGAAGTAAATTAAGTGAAAGGCAATGCATGCTGGATCCCAGAATCCTTAGAGGGAGTGTAGTCACATACATCCTAGCCTGCATGCATTCAGTTTATGATTTGATTGATGTCCACTCACTGTAGTCTTTAAAATGTGAATGCCTCTTCTCCTTAACAACTCCCTCCTGACCGATTTTTCATTCACATCTATACACGTATATATCTACCTGCAGTTTGCTCAGTTTATAGTTCTGACTTACATGCCTGAGTAAAGGCCCTGTGTTGGCCCCAAAACTTTCATACTCTCACCAGCAAAAATTAGTCCAATAAAAAGATATCACCCAGACTACTTTGTCTCCATCTCCTGAATTCTTTAGCCCTTCAGGGAAATTCCAACTTATTTCATATTTCTCCGTGCCATCACAACAACTGCAACTGTTATTTTCTTTTTTAATGTATTGAATTCACATTTTATCCTGCCCTTCCGTTAAGGCTCAAGGGGTGCTAACTGTCAGCAAAACAACAGTTCATTCTTCTTGTATGTATTCCACACGCATACAATCTTGCTAAATTTGACTTAAAAGACTTAGGCCCTTTTCCTGCAGACAGCGGTGGGTGGAGGTGGGTGTGCACACTTTTCCACAGGCGCACACTCATCTTCACCCACGGAGCCTCCTCCGTTTTTTCGGATGGCTCTGTGGGTGGGTGATGGGTGGAGATGGGGGTGTGCCAGGAACGCACACCCACCTCTATCCACCGCCCGTGGTGTTTCCACGGGCGGACACCCATCCCCCCACCCACCGACCGCCGCGCTGTGCACACGGGCACCCCCCACACCGCACACCCTCCTGCACACCCAGCAGGGGGAGGGGAGGCGGGCATCCACAGAAAAACAGCCTTAAAGTGCAAGTCTCTGCATCCTAGCAATGCACAAAGTAAAAATCACAGAAAGATGAAGAATCATTGAAAACCTCGCCTGCGCTCTAGTTATCAGTTCTCCTCAACTAGAACTCACTGTCGTCATCTTGATTTATAGAAAAACTGTTTTAGGTATGTATAAAAACCATTAAGACAAAGTATTTTGTCTTTCCCCCTTATGCCAATGCTGTGAATGCCAATGCTTTCCCCCTTACGCCAACATTCATGAAAACAAAGGCAACCTACGGTTAGAATAATAACAAAAACAATATAAAAAGTAGTGATAATAAAATTTTTTAGGACACTCTCTAAAAGTGTCCCCAAATAGCTTTTCTGTAAAATATGTGACAAACAAAATACATGAGATTGTGAGGTGGCATAAAAATTTTACTGGCACTCATTTTGGATGCCCTGCGTAACTCACTTTTGGATGGGCTCCTCGTGAATAATTTGGTGATCCCAAACTCATGCCAATGAAATCTTTAAAAAACAACCCTCCATCATGTTATTCTGTCAGCGCATTTTATATATCTAGCATCTCCCCTGCCCTTCCCTTTCCTGTCAAAAAGTCTGCATATATGCTTGCTGTTCTCCTTAAAGAAAGATAAACCTTTGTGGACTAAACAGGCTGATATTATTTATGACTTTTTGGGCTATTCCAGGCAACATAAGGATAAAAATCTGTTGACTAAACGGACAAATATTCCTTGCCTCTCTTGAACATGAGCACTGTATTCTAGTTTGGGGAGCTTAAGAAAAGTTGGCACTAAGTGTGCTTGCCCACGTTAAGAAAGGGGCAGGGATTAACGTGAATTTAACTCACATTAGTCCAGTCACATGAAACCTCTGATTGTGGGTGTCATGGAGAAACATAGGGTCACACACATGCAACACGGGGCTACATGTAGACTACAAGTCTGGTAAATATGTAATGCAAAAGGTTCCACATGTATGTAATGTTACAATTGAGAACTTTGAAACTCAAATTAGGGCTGTGACACGTCACCAAGCTACAGGAAATGCAAAGAGATACAAAAAATGTGTATTTGGGAACACTTGCCAGACAGAACCCTGTGGAGATGTAGATGGACCTTTATGTTTGCCTGGCACACTTCAGGTTCCCAAGGCAGGAAAACAGAGACAAAGAAAGAGGAAGACTACTTAAAGAGGCCAGTGAGTCACCTTGAGAGAGTTCTCTCCCAGAGCCATCTTGAACATCTACATACAAAAGCCTGCCAGCAGCGAGGCTGGGGAAACCATGAACTGAGAGGCATGATTTTGCTCTCTACCAACTAAGAAGCCAGTGCCCAGTCATTCTACACCTATGACTGAGGAACCAGTACTTATGGACCTTTGTAGGGTAAGATGCTTATTTAGAAACTCAACCAGTATAGATCAGGAATGCGTTATATTTACCTTTGATTTCTAGTAACCACTCTGTATCAACTATCATGTTTATGTAATCAATAAACTTACTTCTTATCTTTATGAAGAAGTGTCTGTGTCTAACATTGGAACACAAGTGAGCAACAAGAGTCCTCAATCTCTTACGAACCCAGAGAATAAAGAGTCTGTAAACGGGAAGGATCGGTCCCTTGAGTGACAAAGGAGTTTCCCTGCGGCAGGCCTGAATCAGTCAGAGAGAGAAACTAATTAAAGAGGGCTGTGCGCAAGGGAAACGAAGTCATTCAAACCCGGTAAAGTGGGGGTGTGGACCTCAAACCCATGACAGTAGGCACACGGGGTTTTAGCCTTATTTTTCCGTTCCCCCTTTAAATTCAACAACATGAGGCAGGGCTGGATTCTGAGCTCTGTCTCATTGTATTATAATGGGGGAAGGGGAAAATAACGCTATATACACAATAAATTTATTGTGAGTCACATGGCCATAACAACATATTCATAACGATGTTCGTGAATCAAGATAAAATAATACAATATACTAAAATATAATTCATATACAATATTATTCCTAAAACAAAAAATATGAATATTGATATTAGTTCAGCTATCAAGCAGGATATCAAGCTAGATATCTTATCTGATCATCTTATATTATAGAATTATAGAATTATAACCAAAGCCCACAAGGCACCGTAAAATAAAACCTAAGCAAAACCAAATTAACTTCCACAAGGAGAAGATAAATCAACTTCTTCCTCCATCAAGGTGTTAACATCATGACAGACATCAAGCTGGAGCTGCTGTTCGTATCTCATACAAGTATTGGCAATTCTGGAGGCATAGATCGCCACCAGCTTAGATCTTAAAAATTCCGCAACTCCGAGCAGATATATTAATTGTTGAGTTTTAAGGCGGGAGGCATCCCAACCAACAACAGTTTGCAACTGTCTACACTGATTGTCATACATAGGGCATTTCAGAACATAATGTCCTGTCTTCCACCTCCTGACCACAGAGGCAAGTCCAATCCTGGTAGGGAGTTCCTTTGTACCTTCCAGCCAAGACGGACGTGCGCATCCTTTGAAATCTCAGGCTGGTCAATGCTTTCCTAAGTGCAGGATCCATTAATAGATGGATATATGGGGCCCCACCCTTAGCTGGAATCAAATACTTATAAAAGGGAGAGATAAGCAATCTAGAGGCCGTGGTCCTCTGTTTTTGTCTATATCTAACACTCGTTGCTTGAGTGATTTAACAACAGAGCCGCTGGTATTATCGCGGAAGAAAACATCTGAGAAACCAAGAGACAAGAGGCATGTCTTCACATCGGACCACCAAACATCTGTACCACCTACATTATCTAACTGTTTTTCCATCATAGCCCGGCCCGAAAAGGAGATATCAGGTGCATCCCTTAAATAACGCTAAAACTCCCATGTCCACGATCAGGGGTTTCACATGACCGGACTACTGAGAGTTAAACTCACATTAGTCCCTGCCCCTTTCTTAAGTTGGACAAGCAGCCTAGGATATCACTGAAGCCCCTCTCAGGCTTTTTTGAAAACTTTAGTCTACTATTTTAAAAACTTCAAAAAGTTCACCTGAATAAAGAAATTGTCCCAGACAAATTCTGCGGTAGTGACCCAAGAACCGATGCAATTCTCTAGCTGTTGGTGTCAGTGCTAGCCTGCAGCGCAAAGCCCAAGTCCCATGTACTTCTATAGGATTCTTCCCAGTGCTAAG
>QEPC01003635.1:893959-930159 GCA_003113815.1 Sphenodon punctatus | reverse complement strand
AACACCGGAACACACACACCCTTTTCCCTACAATCCCCGCAAGCCGTTTGTGTTTTCCCCTTGTTAGATCCTGCCAGCCAGACCGGGGCTGTGTTTCTCTGTGTTACCTATATATCAATAAACTTCCCTCCCTTCCTTGCTTCCACCACCCCATCCATCCATCCACCCACCCACCTACCTCACCCCACCCAATTTCCCTTCCTTCTTTCCATGCACCTTCCCTTCTTTTCTTCCACCCACACCTGTTTCTACTAGGGGTGGGAGTCTGGAGTAAATTATGGATTTGGATTATGAATCCATATTTAAATCTCTCTCTCAAGGTCAGTGCAGAAAACCAAACCAATACGGAGTATGTCCCCACTCATGTATTGGGACCCCCACCACTGGGCTCATGCATAATGGGCTCATGCAGGGGAAAAGTTTGAAGACCACTGTTCTAGAGCTAGAGAAATCATTCTCTCCTTCAGAGAGTGCTCCCAATTATTTTTCAAGTCACCCATTCTTCTAGAACCAATTCAAACCAGGCCAATACTGTCTGACTCCTCTTTCTGGATTCTAAACCTCTTCTAATATGAGGCAACAGTGACATATACTATGGACTGGGCCACCCTTCCTCACAGTGATACCCCACTGATTACCCCTAAAGATAAATACAGATAGAGTTCCAACACCATGTTCTCTCCCTCTTAATTTTAAAATAAATAAATAATAATAAAAATAAATTAATGGTTCTTCACAGCCTTCCTAAAAGATCCTTTATGAATGAAGGTTACAGCATTAGATGTGTTAAAATATTGGGATTAGCTTTAAAGTGATACCATAAAAGTTAATGTTACTGCAGCTCTTAAAGGATGGATATTGATTATTCTAATTTTCATATCCACCAATAAGGATGGATGGTTAATATTTAACAAGGGAAAGATTATATTTTATATCTCATTACAGCTGGAATGCTATCTCCTGCTTTAGAAGAAAGCTCGCATAGCTGTAACTCCTGTTTTTTAGTTGCTCCATCCTGAAATGTCCACCTACTGGGCTGAAATTTTCAGAACCTGGATTCTGCTCAGGCTTGAGGATGATTGTTCTCCACTGGTTTGAACAATAACAATTCTGCTGATTTTGAGCAGCCAAGTCAAGGAGACGAGAGGGAATGCAATTTCCATGCAGCTTTTCAACCAAAATGGTGGGGAGTAGAAAGGAGAAATGTGGCAAAGAAACAGCATTCAATTTGCTGGACTAATGACAGTAGCTTTCTCATACTTCTGTTGCTCACTTATACTTATGACTGGTTGCCTGTTGGTCATGGTAGATGACCTGTCCTGAGCAGTTATCTTCTAGGGTAGCATCCATGCCTGAACCCACCCCTCAGTTCTACTCCTCCTCCCTTCCTCCTCTCTGCCTCTTCCCCCCCAGCCTCCATTTCTATTTCTCCTTGCCTCCCCCACCGGATGGTTCTACTGCCCTCTTGCAACACAAAAGGATGGGTGCTGAGTCCTTTGCTCAGTGGTCCACCCCCTGCTCTACTGATCAGTGGGGAACCTAAGTGCTACATGCTGGGGCTTGCAATGCAGAAGGAGAGGTTAATAAAGCGTCTACTAATTCTTGGGCAACCTCTGAAGCTACCATTGCACCTGAAGTGTGGGTTAGATACTATGCTACCCACTATGACAATGACCCCACTCTGTTCTTGTCTGCCTGATGAGTTGAGGGGTCTTTTGGACTATTCTAGTCAATTTTATTTTGTTACAGATTTCCAGATCGCTTATTTGATTCAGCAGCAGAAGCTGAATAAGGCACTTGGGCCGGATGGGAGTCCCACTGAGACCTATCAATCTAATGTTAACTGGTGGGTTCCTATATTAATTGTTTGGTTCAACAATATTAGTAGTCTCCAATTTCCTAAGTCGTGGAAGGGAAATATTATAGTCCCACTGTTTAAAACAGGAAGTAGAGATAGGCCAGATTCTTATAGGCCTATTAGCCTGATTGATATATTGGCCAAGATTTTTTTTTGAGACATGTGTTATGTCATCTAACAGCTTGGGTGGAAGATAAAGCTTTACTTTGTGAGGTACAACCAGGATTAAGAGCGGGGTGTTCTACCCTTGAAGTACTTAAGGCACAAGTACTGGTGTCTAATTCCACGTTGTATGTGGCATTCTTAGATCTATCAGCTGCTTTTGATTCTTCTAATATGGGGATTTTGTGGGAATGGTTTAAAACGTTAGGACTAGAGCTGGGTCTATTGAGGTCAGTTGTGGCAGATTATGGGAGCACATGGCCTAAAGTTAGATATGGGTTGCAGGGAGAATTAACTTATATCTTATATAATGTCATTTACATATAAATTAAACAAAAGAGGGGGCCAATATACAACCTTGTCGTACCCCTTTGCAAACTAGAAACTCCCGGGTGACAGGGATCATCATCCCCCGCAGGTGTTGTCTATGCCTATCTCTCTTCTTATGAATGCAGATGATGTAGTTCTAATATCTAGGATGCCTATAGGGCTCCAGTTAGCATTGGTTAAGTTTGCTCAGTTGTGTGATAGTAATGAACTTAGCATTAATTATTCCAAAACTAAAATCATTTGTTGGGCCAGAAGGGCAAAGAAATATCCCTGGCATATCAGTTCTAATAGAATTGACATAATACATGAATATAAGTACTTAGGAGTAATTTTTTCCTTTTCTCAGTCTTGGGATAGGCACTTTAATAGTGCAAGAACTAGAGTTTCCTCTACTGTTATGGGTATAAAGCGCTTCTATGCTTCCTTCGCATGGAAATTGGTCTCTGCTGCCATCAAAACCTTTAATGCTAAGGTGTGTTCAGAACTTTTATATGGAGCAGAAATATGGGGGTATGTGGCAACCGAGGCTAGTCCCTTATTTTTTATACTTTGATCTTTCTTTGAGATCTCCTTGGGTTAATTATGTTGCTCGTACTTTTACGTTCTGTGGATTAGGATATTACCTCTCTGATGATGTCAGATTTTTTAGTAGGGATGATAAATCACTTGCAGCTCAAAGACTCAGAGACATTTCCTTACAAGAGGATTTTGCTTCAGCATGTAATTACCGTATTGCTCCATTTTATAGTCTGTGGAAAGTTGATGAAGGTATGGCGTGCTACCTGTCTATGGACTTCCATCAGAAATTAAAGGTAGCCTTGTGCAGACTACATTTCAAACACATCTACGGCTGTTTTGGCAAGCAGGCACATGTGTATTCCTAGAGACCAGAAGTTTTGTCCCTGTCTGTCAGGTGCTGTGGAGGACACAGTACATTACATAATGGAGTGTTGTCTTGATCACGATTTGAGGGAGACCCTTATTCATCCTCTTTTATCAAAATTAGAATTTTAACCAGTCATGAGAGGCTAATTTGGCTTCTTCAACAAAAAGATTCACATAATGGGGCCGAGCCCATGCCCTGTGGATCCTGCACACAACTGCATGGACCTCCACTGTGGGCACACTGTGCCGTGCAGAAAGTATGCGCATGCCGGGGGACCCATGGGGCATGGGATCGGCCCCATCATTATGAAACTCTCATGATTTGCGTACAGCGCTTTGCATATTAGAAGGGAAGTTGCCAATGTGAGTTTTTCACCTTGAGTCAAGATGGACTATTTGGGACTTTTCTGGATTATTCTGCTTTGTCTGAAGTTATTGTGTTTTACTGGTTGTATTTCTTTGTTTTTATATGGTTTTTATTATTTTGTATTTTATATATGTTGGGGGTCTTGGCGAAAGTCTGTGCCATAAATAAATGAACAAACAAAACTAAACTTCCTTTGTAAAGTCATTTGTAATTGTCATGGCTTGGAAGAAAAATATGGCTTAAATATCACAATGTAAACAAAAGGCCCAAAATGTATAATTTAAAAATAAAAATTGTCATTCTTGTTTAGTCGGGTTTATGATAAGCCATGAAACAATGCCAGATGATGTTGCAGCAGCCAGTAGCACAGCTGGGTTCAAAAGAGGATTGTATAAGTTCTAGAGGTTAGGTCCATAAATGGCTATTAGTCAAGTTGGCCAGGGGATGCAACTTCTGACTGGGTTGGGTGCCGGAAGTGAATAGTAGGAAATAGATCACTCTATTATGACCTGTTGTGCACTTCTCAGAAGCAAATGAAACTGGCTACCATCAAGTCAGGATAGTTAGACCATTGGTCTGACACAGCATGTCATAATGTCTTTATTTATTTATTTAGCAACTTTATTATTTCATGTTAGCAATACTTCCGTGTCAGGCTTCCTCTTAAAATATTTTTCTGTGTCTTGTACAAATAAAAACAAACAACACTGATATTTTTATGGAGCTATATCTATCTTTGACAGTCACAGGGACTGACAGGATCAGTACCTCAAGTGGGGTTCTAGCAGGACCAGGCACTGAGGCAATGCTGCTATCGAGGCACCTGGCTTGCACAGACAGTTGAAAAAGCCAGGAGCCTAGACTATAGGGAGAGTTGTGAGAAACAGGGTGGAGACTGAGGGAGCTGAAAACTCTGCGAAAGTGTACAAGGGAGGCTGTGGAGGAAAAGCCCCTCATCAGGCTGAGTATACCCGATGCCCAGGACTGAGTGGAAGTTCCGTGGAATTAGGGGAGCAGCTAACCCCAGCAACGTAAACCTTGGAGACAGAGTGTTGGAGTCCCACTGGAGCTGCTGGGCTAAGGAGGGTGGGTTTTGACTTGGCTGGGTCAGAGCTGCTTTGAGGACTCAGAGTCTGTGAGAAGCACCTAACTCTGGAGAACTGGGACTGGCTGTAGGGGTGTGCAGAAGCCAAATTCTAAAGCGCCTTCCTGCCCAAGCCAAAAGTGGTTTAAGGCTGCCTCAGGGAGCCGAACAGCCGCTTTGCATGGTAGCTGGCCAGCCAGTTCCCCAGAGAAGGGTGCAGAATATCATTGGGGAAGATCGTGTGCCCAGCACCCTGCCACACTATCAAAGTACTCATCAGAACTTGCTCGTAATTGTAGCTGATCAACAATATTTGGGGGGCGGGGGGGAATCTATGTTCTGTTTTACATGACAGCAAAGAGAGCAGTAGCTTGACGACCTTAACATCAGTACCACAGCAAAAAGAAAGGGATACAGTCCCAGCTCTGTTCCTCACTCTTCCTATGCTCAAATCACACAAGCTTCTGTGGCTTTGGGGACCTGGCATGCTATGGAGGACTGTGGCCATTATTTGGCATGCCTTCATCTGAGCACATAATGGGGTCTAGGATTAAACAGTTTTGATTATTATCAGAGAGAAAGAGAAGCAAGGGCATAAAAAGGGGAAGGGGCAGATCTTAATTTCAGCCCCTCACGACATTAGTGGGGGTAAACCTCACATCTTATTTTTAAATGACAGGTAAGGAGGTAGGACTCTGGGAATGGGGAACAAGGGAACTGTTATTACTCCACTGGAAATTCGCATCTCCAGATCTAGTCAAAAGAAAATGCACACCTGGAAGGCTTCAGGGTTTCTTTCTGAGCTACAATGAAAGTAACTACATAGCTTACTATTGTAGGCTGACCCCAAACTGCTGGGTAGGGAGAGGAGGTCTTGGTGGGGGACGCTTAGCTGCAGGTGGGAGTCTTCCCTTTTGCTTACCCTGAAGATTTTCATCATGTCTGGGATAAAAAAGAAAGCAAAAGAAAAAAAAAACGTACTGACTTAGTGCACCAAGTATTGATGATTAATTGATTATTTCAATGCTTCCTATTTCTCATGATCCCAATCTACAAATAACTCCAGTAATTTCGGTATTTACATTTTTTTAGTATTTATTAGGGGTGGGACTCCGAGCAAAATTTTCGTTTCGGTTTATTTCCGTTTCAGTTCTCATGAATTTCGGTTCTCGTTTCGGTTCTCTCGGTTTCGCTTTTTTAACATTGCATTTTTCCCCATTGAAGTAAATGGGGAAAACCGTAAAGTTAAAAATCCGATAAAAAAAAAAAATCAATGCAAAAGAACCTATAAGGCCGAAACCAAAAAAGAACAGAAATTTCGGAAAGAACCACAAGTGCCATTATCGGCAATACCGAAAGTCCCATCCCTAGTATTTATGAGATTTCTTGGTTTTGGTTTTCTTTTTTCTTTCTAAGAAACACACATTTGTGGGAGGATCATTAAGCAGCATATGAAAGAGCTATTTTGCTTTAATCAATAAAATAGAGTCATAAACATGTCCAAAAGATGTGAAGAGTAATTTAAAAGCAAAATTCAATCACATTTGCTACTCAGAAGTACTGCTCCCTCCTCTCTGCCAGACTTGCAAACCTTTTTATAAACTTAGATAGGCAATGTTATTTCCGTTATTACATATTTACACAGAGGTGCGTTAAAAACCCACCAGGCAGCAGTAATGCTCATAATCAAAAGCTTCCAAGTCACTCGCATTCATAAGTGACATAAAATCACCTTCTGCCAGCAGATCAAAGTATTTCCATGTAAAACATTGTGTCAGAAAGACTGTTTTCAGCAGTACAAGTCTGGAATTGTCTTTCCACCTCACTTAACACAATGCAAAGTACCTTACCTGCTAAGCTTAAGCATATTAATATTTTTAAAATAAATTAACATTTTGCACTGATTATGAGTGATTTTAGCAAATGAAAGCCACTTGATTAGCCATAGTACTACATTGAAATAACTGAGTGATTTTTTGTGAATGAAGAACAGTGTTATGCATATATAAAAAGGTATATGTGCTCCTCATAAGCAGAAGCACATATGCTTCGTTTTTGTTAATGCAAACACAACAGCTGCAATTTTATATTAAGACAATACTTTGCAAACAAGACATCCAAGTTCTGTAGAGAACTATACAATATTCTTTAACAAACATTCAACATCTTTTTAGCACATCTTTGGCAACAATGCAGCTTGCAACAGAGGCATACTTAGCTAAGTATCAACAGGCAAATTATTAACATCAAAGAAACCAGTTTAGTTCTTCTTTGGAAAACTGATTACTCCACAAATTTTAGAAAGGAACTGTTGTTTTTTTTAACTCACAACATACCGAATAACCTCTTGAGGAACGATAAGCAGGTCATATTTAAGATGCTCGCTCAGTTCGCTTAAGTAATTCAAAGAGGTAACCTTTTTCCCAAACTTGTGACTAAAAAAGAAAAGAAAAAGAGGATGACAAAAATATAAAATGACCATGGGAGGAACATCTGCAAAAGGTTTGCTTTCTATTACAAAAATGTAAGTGCTGATGCAACTTTAAATTGGAGTATAATTGAAGCAGTGGGAGACATAACATGTATTTCATTTTCATATGATCAAACATCCACTGTGCATGCCTGAGAGTCTGATTTGAATAAAAATAAATAACTGACTTCTATCTGAATGTTTTGTGATTTGCATAGATATAGAAAACACTGCTTTGAGAGTCACTGAAAAACAACTTTCACACAGCATTAGAAAACTTATTAAAAGGAATGTTACACTGCACTTGTTAGCTTTCAGAAATAATGTCATACTGTGACATGCATATGTCATTTCCGTCTTCCTCTACATTGGAAGAGGAAATAATAGGATACTTAATATTACAATCTAACATATGGGAGGTTGAAATAGGGGCATAGCTACCACTGAGCAAGGGGGCTCAGATAAGCCCAGGCCCTGGACTCTGGGGGTGCGGGGTGGGGGACAAGGAGGGGGAACTCTTTGCAAGTGGCCTGAGCACTGCTAAGACATTTTCAGAGTGGGTGGAGGAGTGAGTGGGGCCAACAGTCTGCCCTCAGACACTCTGAAAATTTTCTAGCAGGACTCTTGGCCCTGCCAAGGAGGAGGTTTTCAGTGTGGGTGGGGTGGAGTGTGGCCCCACCAATTCGTAAAACCTCCTTCCTGGTGGAGTTACTGCCATTCCAGGAGGTGGGGGCTCACTGGAAACTACGGCAGCGCCACTACCTTTGTGGGGGGAGGCCAAGGCTTGCCATGAGCCTCCTTGAGAAGGCCGCTGCTCAGAGAGACCCCTCCCCAACCCCTTGCGGGGGGCATAACTAGGACCCAAGCCCAGACTTGCCACAAACTTGGGCCTTTTCACACAGGTGTCCATAGGAATGCTGTGGGTCACCACCGGCAATGAGGGGTGTGTGCGCCCGTGGGAACACCGCCAGCGGTGGGTGGGGGTGCATGTGTGCTCCAATGCCGGTTGCTCCATACGTGGAGGTGGGCGGAGATGGGGGTGCACCCACCACGGGTGGTAACCACCTCCACCCACCGCAGACTCACACCCATCTCCCACCCACCACAGTCTGTTTGAAAAGGCCCTTGTTATGCCACTGGTTTGAAATTTTAAATATCTAACTGATGATTCGCATTATCGATGCTCAACTTCATATAGCTTAAGGGGGCTTGACTTTCAGTAGGTGCGTCCCCCAAAACTTGACTCCCAAAATGGAGACACCAGATAGCACTAGTCAGTAGTCACAGCTGACAATTTAGCCCAGGAAGGCCTATTGACAGATTTGAGTGGCCAAAACACAATTAATCTAACACAGCTCACACATACAACCACTGCAGAACTTAGCCTCGTAATAAGCACTAAAGCACACAAAAATGTAATAGGAAATCCACTATTTTTTCCATAAAAAATTATCCTGACACTTCAATTTTTGAAGGAATGATCTTTTTGCATTAACTGATTTTTTGCTGGAAAATCTAACATGAATACTCAGGCTCCCCCTAGTGGAAGGCAGCAGGAATTAAGAAATGTTAATTTGGGTAATTGAAGGTATTAATTAAAAGGAAGTGCTAGATCCTGCTAGCAGGGAAGCATTTTTGCAACTTTAATAGAGTTCCTCCTGAAAGTACAAACTCATTTAGGCTTTTCAGCATGCCTTTCCAAAGTGGCCTGTGATTTCAACATTTATGTCAGGCAATTAGCTGATTCTAAAGCAGATTGTGTTAAATGCTAAAGTGGTGCCTTTGAGAATTCACTTTCTATTAATAATACAAACAATTTTACAATGAGGGCAATTTGTAGCTCGATCCCTGGCAGTGGGGAAATGTTTGTTCTTTTGTAAAACTGCTGCACCATCAAGAGCCGACTTTAGAATTTGCGGGGGAGGAGGGCCAGGGTGAAAGGAAAATGTGGGGCCCCTTTCTCCACAGTACACCCCTTTAACAATAGGCAGACTGGTGTTTGCTTACAAAATAAAGAAGTGTCCTAAGTTTTCATCCACATGCAGGTGCACACACAGGCTCCCTCATGCACACGCACATGCCTGCCTGCTCGTCACTCTCCCTTTCTCTTTCTCTCTCTCTCAGTCACACACACACACACACACACACAACTCTGGCAGCGGGGGATTTAAGAGATCTGAAATTTATTAGAAGTGAGGAGAGGGAGCTCAGGGCCCTGCAGGAAGCAGCCACCTTAGGGCTGAGAGTCGTGGGTGGAGAGAAGGAACCCTTAGAAACAGACCATCCTGGGGCCTCAGGAGTGCTGGACCTGTGCATACCAGTTCCGGCCTCTTTGTGGGGCTCCCTCTGACCGTGGGGCCCAGGCCATGGGCCCTACTGGCCCTTCTTAAGGCCGACTGTGGGTAATTTCAGACTTTACAAAATCACCATTCACCACAATGGATCACAGTGTGGTGGTGGTGAGTTCGTGAACATCTGGTTGACCCCTGCCAGATGTTAACCACAGTGAATCTCTGGGTGATTTCAGACGTTATGTTGTCTGAAATCACCACAGTCAACTGCAGTCAACCGCGGGGGGAGGGGGGAATAGGGGTGTGTGAACGGAGGTGAACGTCTGTTTGCTCGCATCCAGATGTTCACCTCAGTCAAGCACCCCCTGCAGTGACCCTAACCACGCTTTGTTCTCCTGCACCACGGCAGCGAACAAAGCATGGTTAGGGATAATCCGGACCATGGTGAAGGAAAAGTAACGTCTGTTACCTTACCTTCACCGCGTTCCGGAGTTTTGGTGGCGGGCGGCGGCAGNGCTTTGTTCTCCTGCACCACGGCAGCGAACAAAGCATGGTTAGGGATAATCCGGACCATGGTGAAGGAAAAGTAACGTCTGTTACCTTACCTTCACCGCGTTCCGGAGTTTTGGTGGCGGGCGGCGGCAGCAGCCAGATAGGCCACTGCGGCTGCCTGTCTTGGGGAGGGCGGGCGACCGGAGAGCGCAGAGGGCGGGGTCGCGCGGCAGCGTGCTGTGCCGTGTGGGCCCGCCCCCTCGGGGGGGGTGCTGCATTAGACGTTACGGCTGGGCACTTTCACCACGGGCCGTGGGGTGGTTCGGATCACGGCCGGGGGCAATGGGGCGCACGTCTGTTGACTCGCCCCTTCACCCCCGGCCATGGTCCGAACCACCCCATGGCCCGTGGTGAAAGCGCCTGGCCGTAACGTCTGAAATCACCCACAGGCGGGGGTCAAAGCTAACTACAGTTCCGGACCGGAGGCCGGCCTCAGGTCCAGAACCGTGGTTAGATTGGCCACGATCAGGAAAGGGGCAAAAGTAATGCTAGTTACCTTGCCCGTTTCCGGAATCATGCCCTGAACCACGATACGGGATCGGGCGCAGCGGCCTCATTGGCCACTACGCCCACCCGTCTCCCTGTGGGC
The DNA here is from genome assembly GCA_003113815.1 of Sphenodon punctatus. Classification (NCBI taxonomy): domain Eukaryota; kingdom Metazoa; phylum Chordata; class Lepidosauria; order Sphenodontia; family Sphenodontidae; genus Sphenodon; species Sphenodon punctatus. Next base: position 919,571 of record QEPC01003635.1, on the reverse strand, counting down.
AGCTGGCCCGATCATGGACTGGGATCCAAGACAGATCCCAGTCCAGGGTTCAGCGTGGCGGGCCAAACAGCCCGTCATGTCTGAAATTACCCTGTGGCATCATCACTAATACGTGTGACTCTTACTGTTTCAGATGGTATCGTTATTGGATCAACTTCTGTTGGTGAGACTATGCAAGCTTCCGGGGTCACACAGGGCCCTTCCTCAGGCATGCAAGGAGTCCAAACGACAGTCTGGACAAGTGTAGGACAATACATAAGAAAACACAATTCTTGGGAGAATGTTGTAAGGAAGAAATGTCATGGCATGTCAAAAGTTTAAAATAAATGACAAAAAGATATGAATGCAGTCTAAGAACAATGCATATGCAAAATAATGGAGGAATTTTTAGGAAAAGAAAGGAGGGATGGTTGATAACATTCTAAACAATTAAGAGTGAACAATCACTTGGAGAGACTGTTAGGGAAAGAATATCAGAGGTATAAAGCATAGAAATAAAGGGGAGAAACATATATAAACAGGCCTACGTAAACACTGGTTTAAAAGGCCATGACATTTTTTTCTTATATTTCCATTTATTGCATCGTCCTTTCCTTCCAGGTATTGGACCATAGGAATATGGTCCTATAGTTGTTCAGTCTGTAATTCTGACTCCTTACACGTCTGAGGAAGGGCCCTGTGTGGCCCAAAAGCTTCCACATTCTCTCCAACAGAAGTTGGTCTAATAAAAGATGTCATCTGAACTACTTTGTCTCCATCTCTTACATTTAGGAACCACATTTTTAATATTATATTTTGGGGATTTTAAGACCTTGGAAATTAGTACTTTGTGGGGCTATTTATTTATTAGGTTTGCTTAAAATTACAAATCACATTTGCGTTTCTCACCAGTCTTCCCTTGAGCTTGTAGAAAAGATCAATTTTTATACTTGGCTCAGAAAAATTCAAATATTTGCTTAAATATATTCACACACATCATTCTATATTTTTTCTTATAACATTTGTTCTTTGATCTAATGACGCTGTCACTCACTGAGCTCAGAGCAAATGCTCCATCCATGCAAATGGACCTGTACTACACTCCTTATAAAAGATTCCAATGTAAATAAATGTATCTGAGTTATGACATTTATATTTCATTTATGATCTTTGTGAGAAACATTAACAGTGACATCTTCTTTAGTTACAGTCATAATTCAATAGAAAAGAGGAAAATCAAATTCCGCTCAATCCCACACTTTTCTTTCATGAACTTCAGACTTGGGTTTTTACTTTTCTAAAATCAAAGTAGCAGCTGCCAACGTGTGAAATAATATGAATGTAAAGGAATATTGAAGGTACAGTCCCTCCTTCCCCCATGCTAAACCATGTCAGTCTGGTATATTAATCTTGTTTTAGAAATGTAGGTTTAAATCTTTAATAGGAAAGCAGTTCACTAGCAATAAAGCATTAAAATAAGGGCGGGGGGGGGGGACACGTTATTGCCTTGGATTTAGAGCTTTACAATTTAGCTAACTAATTTAAAATAGCTTCCCCTGTATTTTACTTTCGCATAATGAAATCCCCCTAAATGACAACTCTAGCGGGGTTAGAGACCGGAGGCTTCTGAAGGTTCAATTTTGGATTTGATATAGCCTAAACTGTCCTTACTTGCAGGACTGCAGACTTCTTGACATTTGTTACTCCTTTCTGTAACAGGGATGCCCTATACCCTCGCAGGATCATGACCAGAGTGGGGTTGGGTAAGTCCTTGCAAGGATGACACCCTCCTGGATCCGACATTGAAGGGAACAGTTATTTGTGTACAAGCTAGCCTGTTAGTGAAGTCTGGATGCTCGCACCTAGGTATGAAAGGAACCCGCTAGAGCTGGGGCTCAGTCCAAGGAGTGACTGGAGGCTGGGAGCTCAAAGACCTGATTAGAAAGCGGCAGGGAAGGAGAATGAAGGCAGGGCATGAAATTTCAGATCAAACTCTGGGAGTCAAAATAAAAAAAAATCAGTCACCAGACTTTATCCTGATATTAAACTGTTCTTGCCTCACTACACCCCTGAACCCGTCGCCAGCCTCAGTTTTCTGGGCACCAGTGGCTCCCAGGCGCCTGCAAATTTCGCACCTTGATGAGGGTACAATTGTACTGGACAAACAAGCTTAGGGGTGTGGGGATCCACAAGAATTTTCTTTCTTTACATTAAAATATGGTAAGCAAAGTAATTGCAAGTAACTCCTGTATAAATAAAGTACCAGTATGGTCTCCAGAAATCGATTTCAAAATGTACGATGAGGGGATGTGAAGTAGGGCCCACTCCCAACTGCCAGGATGTAGCAGGTCCCTAATTTTCTCTTAATGGGCAGGGAGTTCAAAGGCTTGAGGGGCAAAAGCTTAGGAAGGGCTCGCTTCAAGAAAAGAAGGCCCTAGCCTGAGGAGGCTGGGCAGACATAGTGTTCATTTGGACTTTATGTTTGTCAGTAAGCAGCGAGCACATCTTGAATCAACAGCACAGTAGTAAAGTAACTTTGCTTTACTAATCCTATAGAGCCCTAATCCTACTGGGACTCACACACCGTTAGGCATATCCTGCTACATTGGTCTAGTCAGCAGAGTAGGAAGACCCTCTCCTGTCAAGGGTGGAGTGAGAGTGACATTTCAAACCCTTCGGCCTTGCTCAACAAACTATGCTGGTTGCAATGCCAAAGCATTCTCTGTAGTATAGCACAGAGGACTGGTTATGCCCATAGGCTGAAACCTGTTTCAGGCACACTGAATTTGCTGTAGCTCCTCCCCAAATGTGCCAGGTATCTTATTTTTCCCTTTGTGAGGTCTTTAACTAGCTAGTCACACAAGAGAGTGAACTGGTAACTCTAAGGCTGATGTGTGCCAGCTCACCCCTCTCTCTGACTTATTAACCCCCCCCCAAAAAAAAGAAAAGAAAAGATCACAACAAAGTAGTATAGTAGGGCTAAAGCAAGCAAAAAATTTTTTACTCGCAAGTAATTCTGCCATCTTGGGAACCAGGATCAATTTCCCGACACCAATATGATTTCTTGATTCTTGCAGATAATGTCCTGATTTACTGAGCTTTTGTTTACCGTGTACCATTCATTTACTGCTTACCGCATTGCCCATGGTAATTACCACATTGTAGAGCCCTCCCCTGCCTGCCTGAACACTTCGTTTTAAAAAACAATGCCTCCATTCCAGTGCCTCAAATCAGAATTACTGTTGAATATTGTTCCCCTTTCTTTGACCAATCTCCAACTGGATTGGAATCTGAATACTAGCCAATGGGTGACAAGGAAGTACAATGAAAAATGGAGTGCAGAGAAGATAGGGAAAAAATGTGATGAAATGTGATAGAAATAAAATGTCAGTCGAGACATTGTCGAGTACTGAGAGGTACTCGTTTTGACCACGACAGTATCAGGAACCAGGAATCCAACAGAAATTCTTTTTGTAAAATCTCTTTTCAGCCCTAAATTATAGAATTAAAATAATCTGAGGGCTCTATATTGTAAAGAAAACAATGCAAAACACTTAAATAAACCTAGTAAAACATACATTTATCTACCTGAACCTTTCCCCCATATGGGGGTATGGTTGCTACATGTAAGAAAACTACTATATAAGCGTAGCCCTTCCATGACAAGACTACCTTTCTTTGAATGAAGATGCTGTGAAGGACCTCAGATCCTGTTGGAACAAGTGTTTCTTAGGTGCCTTTCCCCTCAAGTTCCTCCTGAGGACCTACGGGTTGTGTTGGTGTAAGAGTGTTAAGATGCATGTATATGTAGTTGTATGTGTGTGTGTGTGTGTGGAATAATAGTCTGCTCCCACAGCTATTCCAAGTCAGTGAGAAAGAAATCAAAGGAGTGTCTGTGGAATTTTTAGTCCATGATGTTCTCACCAAGTTTCTTTCCGACAAATTTATCTGGTGTATGTGTTCTGATGTGCAGGGTGCACGTGTGCTGAGGAAAAAAATATGTACGCAAAACCAAACAAACAAAGTTAAAAACCCAAGCAAGTGCTAATACAAACTGAATTTTTCTAATTATAACTATTTACACAATTAATGTAACATTTTCTATTCACTTACATGTAAGGTACATTGCGTACTCAAGTTAAAAAATACTAAACAAAGTAACAAAAAACCACCTTAAATTAAGTCAGTGTTCTTCCCAAAAACCAAATTGTAAGGCTCATCATTAACTCTTTCTTAGGTCCTTTTCACACGGGCGTCTGTGCAAATGCCAACCGTGGTGGGTGTGTGGTGGTGGGTGTCCATGGGAACGGCACCCATGGTGGGTGGGGGTACATGCGTGCTCCTGCACTCCACCCATCACCAACACATGGAGCAACGGGCTCCAACGCCGGTTGCTCCGTGCGTGGAGATCGGTGGAGGTGGGTGCGTGCCCATGGGAATGGCCGCACCCCCACCTACACCCACCACAAGTGTACACCCATCCCCCCCCATCCACCGCAGCCCATTTGAAAAGGGCCTTAGTCAGTACTAGCCCAATCCCCACCATACAAATGCCCATCTGAGTAAAACTAACCCAGTACAGTTAAAAAATAAAAACTCTGTAACTAACACAGGGCAGACTCTGCCCTGTCTGTATCGAAACCTACAGACCAGCCTCTCTCCATCCTCATTCTTATGATAAAATGGCCCTCCATAGCTCCAGTCAAGTGCATTAATGTGAAGAGTGGGGAAAACATTTGAATAAAAAATAAATAAAAATAAAATATATTGGGAAGAAAAATTACACTCCTCACTGCTGAGGAGTGTGCAAAGGATGCAGGGTATTTTCAGACTTGACGGGCTCAATTCGCCTCGTCATGGAAACACCCTGGAGATTCCCCGCCGGGGCCAACACGTCACGGCCAACAGATGTGTTGGCCAATCCTGGCGGGGAATCCGGTGGGGCGGGGTGGTTCTGTGCGGTCGAACGTGCGGCTGCACAGCCCCGCCCCCCCATTCTCCCCCAGAAGCCCGCCCTCCCAGAGACGGATGGGCACTGCGGCCAATATGGCCACTGCGCCCGCCCACCCCCCAAGGCAATTGACCACGGCCCGGAATCGGCGGCGAGCTCCTCCAGGGAGGAGGGACAGAAGCATGGTAAACCTGATTTCCCCCCCACCCCCGTGATTCATGGGGGTGAACATCTGGCGTAACACTGGACAGATGTTATGGGATAATGCTCACCCACGGGGAATTCACCGTGGTTGAGCGTGATCTCGTAACGTCTGAAAATACAGACACCTAGCAGAATTTAGGGCAAGGTTTAAAGTGCTGCTGAATGTGACTTATCTCTCAGGAACTGCATCCCCACACATGGAGTCATCTACTTAGCTTATGCCTTCAGAAGTTACCTGGTACATACAGTACTCTTGTGATCAGTTTTGACATCTGGGTAAATGGTACATGGCAAAGAAAGTCTCTTTTTAAAAAAAGAAATCTCTTCAAGTCAGTAAGCACAAGTACTGCCGTGTGAAAACTACTTGATGTTTCTTTGCAATATTTATACTCTGAAGCTATGTTTGGCCAAGATTCCCACTCTATTATATTTCCTCCTTGCCCTGAACAGCTGAGTTTGGAGAAATTATTATGAGTGCATCTTTGTACAATCTTCAGTACTCCAAGCAGTGTCTCTGGCAGGGCCCAGCTGCCACTTTAAAATAGGCTTGTTCAAACTTCTGCACAGCTTCAAGAGGTGAGATTTAAGGTGAAAGGCCTAAGGAGCCTTCATATCCTATATGAAATTGTATTGAGAGCTCTGAGTCTCAATACCTTCTCCCAACTCCCAAAGCAGCCTCTGAGGACCAATGTGAGATTCTTGAAACGGAGGTGTGAAGTTTACTCTCCTAGCTAGATACAGTACTGGAACAAACATGTTTTAAATTATCAGCATGCCACAGTATTCTTGACGCTAGCTAAGTAGCTGAACAGAGGGACAAATTGGTATTCATATAATCATTTCTTTTATGTTGAGAAACTCTGGCATTTTGCGGACTACAGGAAGTAGTCTTGGGAGAACTGATGTTTTGTATATCCAGGAGGATACCCTATTTTTTCTCTCTGGCTGGAAGAAACTGTCATTTCTGGAAGAAATAGACATACTGTTATTCAATTAACCCTAGTATTAGCTCTTGAGGCATTTTTGTAGTCTGGGTGCACATCTCTTGCAGTAACTCACAAGGTAGTGGCTCCCCTTTTAGAACATTGTCACCTGCACACAGGTATACAATGTCCCCAAAGGAAAATTGGGTACCATTAACCATTTTTTTATATGTGACCAAAAAGGTCCTGGGGTAGAAAATACCCTAATTCATTTTACCGTGGGGTAGATTTTTACCCCAGCTTGGGATAGAAATCTACTCCATCACATTTGATGTTAGTTTACACGTTCAAGCAATTTAAGTGACAAAGGACTGGGGTAAAAAATTTCCCCGTGAGCCACCCAATGTATTTTTCAAGGGGTAAAATGAGGGTTAAGTAAGGCCCATTGCACAGGTAGTAGCACTCCTCAGAGAGTAGGAAGAATTAAAGATATTGCCCCTGAAATAATGCTTGCCCCTCTTTTGCTAACCAAAATGTAGATAATTTTACCCTGAACCAACATTAAATATCAGGAGTAGGAAAACGCTGAGTGCCTACACAATTAGATTAGTTGTGGCCCTATTTCCAGAGACCTGTAAAATCTCATCAACCACTCTAGCAAGAAACATCTTGAGGGCGAGATTTTTAAAAGCCACCTGAGTTTTTAGAAGTCCCACAACTCCCATTTCAAATGAAATTCCCTGTACTTAATTTCTCTTAGCACCCCTTGATAATTTTGCCTCGAGTTACTACCTTAGCTGATGTCTGCATCACCATGGCCTTATTCACACATGACGATTTCAGATGTGTGGTACCACACTACACAGTAGTTACCATGTTTTATGTTACCCCTCTCTACCCTTTCCTTGGAGTGTTCTTATGTGATGCTGGAATTCTGAGTTCCTGAAGAGGAAGGGTGATTTCAGACGTGACGGGGCGCCTATTGGCCCTGTCACGGAATCACCTTTTGCTTCCCCGCTGGAATCAAAACGACCGCTGCGTTCGATTCCGACCCAGGCTCTGGGCCATGGCCCAGAATCGGCGGTGGTAACAGATATTACCATCTGCCGATTCCGGGCCGTGGTTCAATTAACCATGCTTTGGGGGATGGTGCCCGGATGGTTATTTTGCTCGCCGCCGGTGGTTCACCATGGTGAACATCTGGCAGCGAGCAACCAGATATTATGGGACCATCCACCACCACGGGGGATTCACCGTGGTTGAGTGTGGTAACGTAACATCTGAAATGTGAGGAACACACACTTATGTGGTTCCTGGTGTTGAGATTTCCGACAAACGAGTGCTCAGATGCAGTAATACTATATAGGTAGCAGTACCACATAGCAGTTCCACCTCATTACTCCACATCATATTTGAACACTCACAGGCTACTGTGTAGTAACTCCATAGGGTGGAGGGTGTGGAGTGTGGAAGCTGTGGGGACTGGAAGGCTGACCTGTCTGTCTTGCTGCCGTACCTGCCNCCCCCCCCCCACCTTCTAATTAGGTATTTAACCAGGGCCTGGTGCCCTTTTGCAGCCTGGGGAGGGTGTGGAGTGTGGAAGCTGTGGGGATTGGAGGACTGACCTATCTGTCTTGCTGCTGTACCTGCCACCCCTTCTAATCAGGTATTTAACCAGGACCTGGTGCCCTCTGGGCGCCAGCTGAAAGGCGACACCAAAGGGTGTCGCCCGTTGGTGGGGTCGTTCATGGGCATTGGCGCACCCGTCACGTCTGGATGGATAAGTGGCACACCTGTGGAGATTGTGAGCAGGGAAAATAGGCCAGCAGGGACACCTGGAGCCACTGCGGAGACCTCTCTAGCAACTAAGTTTGGAACACCAATACAGCCTCGGAGCAGCGTGGGGGCATGTAAGACTATAAAGCCCCACACGGTGATGGCAGACACATGGCCTACTATTTCTGACAATTTATGATACTTTGGGCACATGCAGTTTTTGATACGGGAGGAGTCTCTGAACAGAGATTAAAGTCAATTTAGAAGCCTGGGTGATATTACCAGGAAGGTATCACTGGCGTTCAGATACTGGTTTTATACTCACTGTTTTGTTAAGACTGCTTCAGGGACCCTATGTAAGGCTCATTTGTATTCTGTCTGCTTTGGGAGTTAAGTATTGATTTCTCTTTCTGTATGTAACATAGAGGTCTGGGTGTTATTGGGGCCTGTAGATTTGGGCTTCCTCCCAGGAGGTGCTGTTGAGTCAACTAAGGCTGTTCCCTCTTAGAATTAGCTGTGGGCTTGTTGGTGGCTTCCCCTATGGAACTAAGATCACGTACATTAAGTAACCAGCTTAGCCTGGCTGAAGAAATAGCAGCGGTTGATGGGATCTCCCACCAGGATAAACCCTCCACGATGATACAACCCAAGCTCGTTCTTCTTCCCTCCAGCTGATAGAACGAGGGAGGTGGAAGGGTTAGCTGCACCAGTCTCTAGCTTCGGCCTTAAGGCCCCCTTGTGTACTATATTGCCATCAGAGAAGAGTCCTGAGTGGTTTTCTAAACTCAGGAACATAGAAGCTTTGTACCTCGTTAAACCAAAATTTTGAGGAGTTTAGATTTGGAACTTGACACTAAATTTAAGGAGTTGGAGCAAAGATTGGATAACTTTAATGATCTTTTATTTATTTATTTCATATTTATTTCATCAATTTATATCCCGCCCTTCCTGAAAACAGCTCGGGGCGGCTAACAATTTCAAAAATACAATTATAAAAATATTTTAAAACACTCATAAAAACACAACAATTAAAACACGGCTAGGCTATGAAAGGCACGGCTACTTCTATGAAAGTACTGATCGGGGGGCTTTGGCTTGAATTCAATAAACAATTTGCTGAATCTAAATCATCTAGGGTAGATTCTCCCACTGTCTTTAAATCTGATGCAGCTACGCAGACATCTCTGTAATGGCATCCACCGGGAGTAGGCAAGGAAATGAGGAGAGTACCATCAGTGGTCATCCTCCCTTACCCATATCAAGCCCCTCTATGACTGTANTCCACCGGGAGTAGGCAAGGAAATGAGGAGAGTACCATCAGTGGTCATCCTCCCTTACCCATATCAAGCCCCTCTATGACTGTAATGGCATCCACCAGGAGTAGGCAAGGAAATAAGAAGAGCATCATTAGTAGTCACCCTCCTTTACCCATGTCAAGCCTCTCTATGACTGTAATGGCATCCACCGGGGGTCGGCAGGGAAATAAGGAGAGTATCATTAGTGGTCATCCTCCTTTACCCATGCCAATCCCCTCTATGACAAGCTCCTCTAGCCATCATCCATTGGACCAGTTGCCTTTGGTTGCCTCAATTGGTAGATTTCCCTATGATGTGCATTCAGGGATTGACAATAAATGGGAAGCAGCTAGAGGAACTACTACGGTGAATAATATGCAGGACATTAATCCTAATGATCGTTGGGCCCCTGCGGGTTTTCAGATCTGGCCCCAGGAAACTAAGAACCGTTGGGCAATGGCCATAGTTTGGCATTTTAATAAGAAAAAGACTTTTCCCTTCTTAAAAAGGAAAGTATTAGATGAACTCAAATTAGTGGAGTTCTTTCACTCAACAATGGGAGTGGCTTTTTGTCCATCTAAATTAGTAAATTGTAAGCCTCTTTTAGACAGAGGCCGCTTCCAAAGATGGGAACTAGAATTTAGTCACACAGCCATTGCTTCCGATTTATGGGCTGCCCGGAATAAGCTTAAGGTCTCTGGTATTTTCAGCCGGAGAGTTGAGAAAACTCTGGGCAGGGCCATTTATGGCAGTTTCCATAGTCAACGGCGCAGACATCCCCCTTTGGCTCGTCATACAATCTCCTCTTCACCGTCCCCTGCTGGCCTGCTCTCTCCTGTTAGGCCCTGGGAGATAATCGATATCACGGGCATTATTGACTCTTCTCCCCTTAAGGTAACTGGCAGTGATGACGATCCATTCTCTCTCTATTCCTTTGCCTCGGAACTGGCTTTGGATGAGGCATGTGAATGTGCTGGCCAGGCCTTGGGGGAGGAAGCGGACTCGCTGGGGCTCTTCTCCCTCGACCAAACTGTCATTTATAAGGCCCCATCTGAGGTACGAATGAAAGGCCCAGAATTGAATAATCAATTGGAAGAAGGTGATTGGCTTAATTCAGCCTCAATGGCAGGTCTTACCTCCACTCCAGTTACATCTTGTCTGTCAACCTGATTATCTCAGGTTCGTACCATTAGCTGTTTATCCTGGAATGTGGACGGTCTTAAAGCCAAATTGGGAGATCCAGGATGGGTAGAATTTTTACAAGCCTTTGAAATTGTTTGTATGCAGGAGACGTGGCTCTCTCAAGCGGATGGGGATGCCCTCTCTATACCGGGCTTTCAAATTTTTTCAGCTCCAGGTAGGAGGGAAGGGAAAAAAGGTCGTCTTTCTGGGGGTGTTGCGATACTTAGTTTGACCAAACCGGAAGTGGAACTAAGCCTGTCCCAGTTAGTCTTTCCAACTGTTTAGCAGTAGAAGTTATAGGATCAGCTGTGGGGACTTATTTAATACTTAACATCTACATCCCACCATATACCTCAAACTACTATTCAACTGCTATCTAGGACAGGCTAGATGGGTGAATTGAGACGCTCTCTCAGGTATATGCCAGCGACACGTTAATTGTAACAGGAGATTTTAATGCTAGGATAGGCATCCAAGACTCAGGATGATTTCAGAAGTGACGTGGTGAATGTCCACCACAGTCTACCTCAGTCAAACACACCGGGGGGATGGTCAAAGCACCGTGCATGTCTGTTTGCTCGCATCCAGATGTTCACCACAGTCAAACGCGGCTCGGGGTGAAGCTAACCACGCTTCGTGAGGTCAGGGCAGGAGGAGGTCCAGAAGTGTGGTGAATGGTCACCACGGCAGGGGTGAATGAAAAGTAACTTCTGAACGGAAACCCGCAGCCGCGGTGGAAGGAATTGATCCTAGCTGTGGTGCATTCTGGGGCTCGAACCACGGTCCATGTCTCCACTGCATGTCTGTTGTGTTCCCCCGACCCATGTTCTGGCGGTGGTCAAAATCCTGTCATTTCTGTTGGGGCCGCACGTGTCACCACAGCCCACGGTGAATCCGTTCACAGCGGGGTGGGATTCACTGTGGTGAATTGGAATGTGTCACTTCTGAAATCACCCTCAGATATTATGGATGACCACCTTCAGGCATCCTTAAAAATCCCTCTGCGCTCTTCCAAAGACCTAATTACAAACCAGAGTGGGGAGCGATTACTGCAACTGCTGGTGAGTACAGGTCTAATGGTTATCAATGGGAGAACTCCCTCTGATCCCTTTGGGGAATACACTTATGAATCCATCGTAGGAATTAGTGTTATTGACTATTGTCTGACACCCCCAGAAATTTTTGGTACCGTAATTCATCTTAAAATACTACAGAGACCTGAGAGTGATCATCTTCCTCTCTGTATTAACCTGAAATTCACCTCTATTTCCCATCAGCCTCAGCCCTGCAACCAGGCATCATTGCACCTGAGACTCCCTATTAAATGGGATGCTCAAGTTTCTCTTAGGGTTTCTCATGTGTTAAATACAAGTAGTCTGCTTATTCTCCGAGATGCAATTTTTAAGGCTCACAATCCCGCCGATGTTCTCAGTCTGTTTAGCTCTATAATTGATTTAATAACACCTCATATCACCAAGCAAGGCGCTCCCCATGCACTGGGAAAGAAGTATAATAGTAATTGGTATGATGGTGATTGTAGGCAAGCAAAGAGCCAACTGGTTAAATGTAAGAAAAACTGGAGTAGGTATCATCTAAGAGGGGACTGGGAATATTATTGGTTCAAAAAAGAAGAGTGTACCAGAAATTGTTGAGGATAAAAAAAACTGCCAGGGTCTCCCAGCTGTGGGCAGGGCTCCAGACTGGGGCGACACTACAGGACTCGACTGGTTTCTGGAGACTTGTCCGTAGCTGGTATCGTGGAGGTGGAATCTCTGACCCTTCCTGTATTGCTGATGATCACTGGGTGATCTTCTACTCAGAACTCTTCTCTGATTCCTTTAATGTGAATTGTACTCCCTTTGATTATGTTGCTGGCCGTGACTCAGTTGACAATTCTTTGCTTCAGCCTCTCCCTCCCATTGAAGTCAGGGAGGCTTATGAAAGTATTAGCAGATTAAAGTCTGGTAAAGCTGCAGGTGCAGATGGTATCCCTCCTGAATTATTTAAAGAACATGCTAACTGGTGGGCCCCTGTTTTAGCATCTTATTTTACCGCCATTAACCAGACCAAAAGTATACCTTGGTCTTGGTCTCTTGCAGTTATTGTACCTATATTTAAAAGAGGCAGCCCAAGAAATCCGGCCTGTTATAGGCCCATTAGCCTCTTGCCAATCATTAGTAAAATATACATCTGTGGACTACTGTGTGCTTTAGAACAATGGATCCATACACAGGCCCTTTTGGCGGAGGAGCAGTCGGGCTTCCATCAGGGCAGATTGACAACTGACAACTGCTTTGTTCTTACTCATATTATAGATAAATATGCCCATGTTAGGAGAGGAAAAGTGTATTTAGCGTTTATAGATCTCTTGAAAGCCTTTGACTCTGTTCCCAGAAGAATTCTGTGGAACAAGTTGGCAAAAATGGATATTAACCAATGCTTACTGGACGTAATAGTCAAACTGCATGAAAACACTAGAGCAGTGGTCAAAACCGGCCCTGGCAGAAGTATAACTGAATCCTTTTCCTTGCAATTGGGAGTCAGACAGGGATGCTTACTGGCCCCGATTCTGTTCAATCTGTTTATTAATGATTTGGTGCAATTGGTTAATGCTGCGAATCATACACCTCACATTATTGAAGGCAGGTTGTTATCTATTCTCCTACATGCAGACGACATTGTCCTAATGTCCCAAACTAAACAGGGTCTTCAAAAAATCTTGGATGACCTGCATTGCTTCTGTGCTGAAAATCTACTTACAGTCAATCTTATCAAATTCAATATAATGTGTTCTGGAACATCTCGCCCACATTTCTGCTGGAAGTCAGGGGTTCAGGAAGTAGCACTAACATCTCGCTACACCTAACTCGGTATGGTATTTTTTGCAGCCTCTCAGTCCTGGAGAGTCAGTTATGAGATGTTAAGGGCAACGGCAATGCAGACGCTTGATGCTATTTTGTGCCTATACCGTTCCTCCCCAGCAGCATCGATCAGGCAAGTCATCGATATTTTTACAACGAAAGTCCTGCCACAATTGTTGTTTGGAGCTGAAATTATGGGTATGAATTTCCAAAACAGTTTGGAACTCCCACAAAACTATTTTTCATGGACCATTCTTAAAGCCCCAAGAGCAACGCCTCTGCCACTCTTGCGAGCTGAAACAGGTCTCCTGAAGATATCAGTTCGATCAAATATCAGAGCATTGTCTTTCTGGAAGAAGCTGGTGCGGGGTCAGTGCTCGCGTTTAGCAGCACAATGTTTCAGTGAGCAAAGGAACCACACAGGCAGTACACTATATCGATGGGTTGCCTGGATTAGAAAACTTGTGGCGGCCTTTGCTTTTTCCTCAGAGGGAACTCAGCCTCTGGAGATTTGGATAAATTAGAGATCAAGTATCGGGTTAAGTGTTGTGCTGTGGAGGAAGAATTGGCTGCAGTAAGATCTAACAGGATAGCCCCTTTATATCCTTTAATCAAGCAGCATGTCTCCCTGGAGAACTATTTAATTCAGATCTTGGATCCAAGACTTAGGAGACAGATCACTTTACTGCGTTTTAATGTATTTAATACAGCTGTAGTTAAAGGCAGAAGAGAGGGCTTGGCGTACCATCTTAGAACTTGTACCTGTGATGATTGTGTAGTGGAGTCCCTATCGCATGCCATATTTGACTGCCCTTATTATAAGGACCTCAGAGCAGTATGGATTGACCCTTTATTTGTTAACTCCTCTCTCTCAGTCGAGGAGAAAACTATCTCCTTGACGGAAACCTCTGACTTACAATTAACTAAAGCAGTTGCCTTTTTTCTTCTACTTGTGGAAAGGAGGAGAGCTAGCTAAAGAAGCCAAGGTCTAATCGGGGTATATATCCCTGGACCAGTGTAAGAAACTATTTGGCTGGAGGATATTGTACATGGGGCTAAGTACTACTTTCCGACTCTCTGGGTTAATTGAAGAAGAGTTTAATTTGTGGCTGTGGTTATGTTTTAATTTAAATGGGTGGTTTTGACCCATTGAATCCAAAAAAAATTATTTAAGCTGTTATGTTTTGATATTTGTATATTTGTACTATTGCTATAGCATAATTGCTGGACAATAAAGTATTTACGATTATGATTACGAGTAACTCCATAGATACAACCTCTATCCTTCGAGTCACATTTGAATAAGACCTATGTGCTTTCATTCAGTGGTCTAGAATTACATTCCTGGGGCCACAAAACATTCATACCACCAGTATTGCACTGCAGAAAGGTGACCTGCTGCATGGGTTACCAACAAGTACTGGAACACTGTGACCCCAGTCATGGCCTGGAACCCCTTTTGGATGTCAAATCAAAAAATCTTCCCGGTAGTGTCATGGTGTTAGGCAAGGTCCAACAAGTGCCATGGCGCATTTTGTTCCTCTCTTGGAGAGTGACCCAATTTTGCCATCTTGGCAGGAAAAATGGGACCCTGGGGTCATGGCCTGGAACCCCCTTCAGATGTCGAGACAGAAAATCTTCCCGGTAGTGTCATGGTGTTAGGCGAGGTCGAACAAGTGCCACGGTGCATTTCTTTCACCTCTTGGAGAGTGACCGAATTTTGTCATCTTGGCAGGAAAAATGGGACCCCGGGGTCCTGGCCTGAAACCCCCTTCGGATGTCGAGACAGAAAATCTTCCCGGTAGTGTCATGGTGTTAGGCAACATCCAAAAATTGCCATGGCACATTTTGTTCGTCTCTTGGAGAGTGACCGAATTTTGCCACCTTGGCAGGAAAAACGGGACCCCGTGTGGATTCCATGCAGAGGGGTTTGGGATTGTGGCTACAGATATAAATTATTTTGTATTATTTTATTAATTTTCTATTTTTATTTTTTTCTGGGTTTAGACTCTCTAGTGGTACAAGCTGTGGTATGTGTCCCCCTCCCCAGTGATTTTTAATTTTTCTATTTTAGATTTTTTATTTTTTATTATTTTTAATTAATTTTTTTTCTTGTTTATGTTGATTTTTGTTGTCATGCATACTAAGACTGAGGTTCCTGCGGAAGCCTTTAGAGGGGCTTTTAGTCTGCTCAGTGGATTCTCTGGTGTGTGCTGATGGCTGAGCTCCTCCTGCAGCATTTCCCAGTCAGGGTACATGCAAAGTTTCTCTGAGTGCTGAAATGAGAATGTTGTGCGAAATTTCGTGCGTTCTCACTGAATTTTTTGAGCATCTCGTGAGATTCTCAAAAATCCCCCCAAACATTTTGCACATACACAAAATGGCTTTTGTGACACATACACAATGTGTCCATTTTACGCATGCACAGATTGTTTTTTGAGGTTTCTCAAAAATCTTGTGAGATTCTTGAAACCCCAAAACTCTATGCACATGGCACAAAAGTAACTGCCGTGATCAATCTCCACATTCACGCTCTTAAGAATCTTGACGAGAATGGCAGCAAGAACGCTGATTCTCATGAGATTCTTGACCATGAGAATCTCAACGAGGAGGCTATTCTCATCGAGATTCTCGCCAAGGGCGAGAACTCATTTTAGCCCTAGTTTCTGTCCTGTGTGGATTCTCTGCTGTATAGAGTGTCTCCAGCTTCTCCTAAAGCTTTCCTCACACTTCTGGCATATACAGGGTCTCTCTCCTGCATGGATTTTTATTCTTAAAATAGCAAATGTAAACAATGAAAGTAATTGCAAATACATGTAATGTCCCCTTACCTAAAACAGATTTGAGGTCTTGACCTGCCAAATTTTCTTTTCTAGCCCCTGACCTACAAGAGAAATTGCTGGTTTCCCCTTTTTGATTTGCTTACTGAGCTTTGCATTTTGCTCACTGTTGCATGCCACCAACTCTGTGTACTTTTTAGATCTGTATTAACAGTGTTTTTTATTCATTGTATATTCCAAAGAAAAGTGTGAAATTTTAACGGTGGCCACACTCTCTCTGTCCCACCAGCCTTAAAGTCTGTCAGCCACCACTGTTTCAATAGGATTTTAGTACGTAAGTACTTTGGTGAGCTGGGGTTCCTAATTAGATCTTCATATAAAAATGCAGTAAAAATAAATGTTCATTATTATTATATATACAGCACCAGCAATGTGCCTGGCATTGAACTGTGGTGATTAGCGGTAGAAGCCTTCTCCAAAGGGGTGTATAATCTAGAATGGACAACAGGGCACAGAAGACACATGCAAAGAGACAGGGATACAGTCATGAAGCCGAGAAGTTGCAGGTGCACGTGTTTAGCTTAATATAAAAGGGAAAAAGGAGATCTTGAACGACGTTACAGAATAAGGAGAAACATAAATGAGCAGACTGTTGGGTGAGGAGCTAGGGGAAGTCTGATGGAAGAGGTTTGAAGGTTGAGAGGGAGGGAGCAGAGCGCATGTGTTCATGGAGTGAATTCTAGGCATAATGGACAACATGGGAGGAGGGGGAAGCGTTTAGGGAGCAGAAGACTCTGGAGCAGGTGAAGGATGGTGGCAGAGGAGAAGCAAAGTTACCTAGTGGGAAATGAAGGCAGAAAGATAGGGGAGAGCAAGGCCATGAAGCACCTTGAATATGATCACAAGACAGTTGTATTAGATGTGAAGGAGGAAAAGGAGGGAGTTGAGAGAATGAACAGAGAGGAAGGCAAAGTGGATGACTTTGGCAGCAGAGTGCTGAACAGAGGTGAGATGGTTCAAGGTAATATTGTCTGGTACCCTGCTGCAACAGACTGACTCCTTTAAAACAAAGCAAACACAACCTTATCAAAAAGAAACTGCCATTAAACTAAACAGGGAAGTCTCTTGAATAAACTGATATGTACCTTATGAGAGGTTTAAAAATTTTCCAGAGAATTTTTATGAAGTTGGTTGGATGTACAATGTAGAGTGCTTTAAGGTTTTTCTTATACCTGGGAAAAGAAAATTAAATTGTTAGAAGACTTTTCGGTATGATATGCTGTACCACAAAATAGCTCCAACTGAATGAAAAAGCTTTATTATTGGAACATTATGCAGTATTCCTTTCAAGTACATTAAAAAAAAGATCTTAGAGGAAATTGAATGTAAAATGAAAAAAAGGAGATGGTCAGTCATGATGGTAGTAAAATAGGCTAAGATTACATTGCTATTACATTACTGACCAATCTCTGGCTTGTTTTGTCGATTTAATAGTAATGAAAAAACCTATCTAAATGATAAAAAGAGAAACTCTTTAGAAGTTCCAGTGAATTAATAATTTTCAATCAATTTCCTTTATTCTCTCTTTAAAAGCGAAGTTTTATACTGGGGAAGATTTCCAACTTAGCCAATCTTGTATATTCTATTTTGCTATATTCTCCTGGCTTTTCTTATGATATCTGGAACAAATCTCCAGCCTATACAAATTGGCACAACCCTTCTGTAGCTAATGGTACTATGGTTTTTGATTTGATTTATTAACAGCCTCAGCCAAAAACCATCTACATTTGATACCAAAAGTACAAAAATAAAATTATTAAGAAATCACTTCATCACTAAATTAACATATACTTTCCAACACACAACATCTCTGAACAAAATTTGCCAAAAATAAGATAAACAGGGAGAGAGTGAACAAAGAGTGGCACCTGGTACTATGGCACTTCATATCAGGGCTGAAACTCAACCTCAATTTTCTTGCAATTCTCACTGAGAATCATGGTTCTCAACTCGTTTTTTCCGAGAATAGATAATGGAGAAAATCCCTAGTTCTCAACACTTTCTCAGTCGAGAATTTTTCTCAAGTGTTTACCATGTACCATGTTCATCCTGGTAATGTGCATGCTAAAAATGGCTGCCCTTTTCCCAAACAGCAGATGGCTACCAGCGCCATCTTGGAGGAGGACTGCGCATGTATAGATCAGCTGCGGTGGCCATTTTGCACATGCACATCACTGGGAAGAACACGGTAAAAAGAAAACAGTAAATGGTAACTGTAAACAATCTATTGAGAAAAAACTTTGACAGATCTTGAATCAATATCAAGTTCATCCGGAGATCTCCGTTATGGTTCTCAATTCTCGCAAGATTTTAGAAGGAAATAAATTGATTCTCATTTTAGCCCAACTTCATACTAGCCAAGGATCCAGAATATATTGGTGAAATTCTAGCCCCAGCAAATCCAATGAGAGTTTTGCCATGGACTTCAGTAAAGCCAGAATGCCTCCCTGTGGCCCTGATCCAGTTCCTATTAAACTAAATCGGAAAACGTTTGTAAGTTATAATAGAGTAGGATTTAGCCCTGTGTGTTAAAAACAAGGATCTTTCACCTTTAGCTTGTTGATCCTTCAGCGACAGACTGTGTTGTCTAATAAACGATTATGACCTTAGAGTAGGGTGCAGCAAGATCAAAAACAGGGCAGCATTAAGTAATAAAAAATAGTCCACATCATATTACAGGAGAACCAAATAATAGTTCTCATCAAGCACATTCATTTGTGCACAAAACATCTCTTACCCCAGGTTCCAAATTTTCCCCAAGCCCCTCTTTGGTATCAGCCACAGAAAAATCATACCTCAAGAAACTTTCATACAGTTAATCTTACGGGTAAAAAATCCAACCAAGACATCATGCACTTAAAGATATTTAAAATTACATTAGAGTATCTTTATATGGAAAGGATGCTGGTTTTATTAATGCTGGCACTGAACCTACATTTGCAAGTGTGCAACTGGCAACACTTTAAAATAACTGATGTTTATTATTCATTGACCTGAAGTTTATATATTGAGTTTGTCACATGCCTGGAGGCAACAGGTGTAGCCATAGTTTGACATTTGTTTTTTACACCTCTTACACCACAGTTCTGTTCCTTTCCCCCAGACTTTTCCAGTTGTAAACAACTGATTTAAGATTCTTTCTTTAAAGTCCATTTGTGCTGAAGATTTGTGCATTTTATACCGGCAAATAACCTGAACAGAACTACAGAATTCAGTGGGAAAGGTCTGCAGGTTTTCCTGTAGCTAGCACCACCGAACATAAATTTTAGCTTGTGAATATTGCTTTGAGCTTCCCAATGCCAAGGTGTGAGGGATTCCTACTGTGATTCCAATAATGGGTGTAAGGTTGTCTGTTTTTGACAAATTACCAAATCTCATGTGTTTCTCTTTGGTTCTCTAGTTTTCTGTTTGGGGAGGGGGGAATGAAGAAGTGGGGTTTTGTGCAGAAGTGAATACCCCATTGTGCGAGACAGATGTACACACTTCAGAAGCCAATGAAAAGGATGATATTTCCCCCCATGCTACTTCTCCCCCATATGGTGATTGTAAATTTGGCATGTCCTTTTATCAAAAGTGAAATTGGAAGGACAGGCTGACAATTTCATCTGGCCATATATTTACAGGGAGAAACCAGCAATGCAAATACCACTCTCCTAATCCAAATCATACACAGTAAATATAAAGATAGGACTCCTTCTGCCTCAAAATCAGTGAACTTTTTGCATCCACCACACTGCACAATAATCCAATAGAATGTGCAGACTCCCTCAGTTCGCCCCTGATGCGGCAGCAAGATGTCATGACAACAGTCTTCTATCAAACATGCAGATGACAACTTCACTCTCCATCTCAGCGCACCCTCTTATTTTCATATTGCTGGTATTTTCATGTGAAACTCCAAGGATTGGTAGCTTTGGGTGGCAGAACCACTCCAAAATTTGAATACTTACCTGAATCTCTTGAAATTGTAAAATTGGGCTGGGTAAATCTTATGAGAACAGCTTTTATTGTGGTCAAGCTGGAAAATAACTATTGACACATCTGTTTTTAGTCATCAGGTTATTTTAAAAAGGAAGCCTATCTTTGCAAGACATGGGATTCCTTTCCTGAAACTGTGATGACTGATAATGAGCCACAGTTGATTAGTCATGAGGTTTTTTTGGCTTAAGCCGTTAATAAATAGTCTATTTAGCCAGAAGTTCCTGCCTGACTTGCCCCCTCTGTCCCAGCCAGGCACAGACTTTGGACCTGCCTTGTACTGGGCCCACATTTCCCGCCTGGCTCCTACCTGGCTAGAGTAGGAACCGGGCCCACATCTGGCGGTCTTAGGGTTGCCATATATGCAATTTTTTTCGGGACGCTTCTGAAGAGTGCATGTCGCAGTCCCTGCATTGGTGCCTTAGGTGCCAATGCAGGGCCGGCAACATGTGTTTTTCACAAGTGTCCTGGAAAAAAATTGCATATATGGCAATCCAAGGCGGACCGCAAACAGATGGCTTGCTGGAACGCTGGCCCAGCTGGGACGAACCAGGCCTAGCTGGGCCAGCGTCATGTTTGTTAACACCCATGGTCAGAGAGGGCCCCGCAGGGAAACCAGTCATGGTAGCCTCAGGAGCTACCAGAATGGGCACTTCCCGTGGGGCCCCAGCCCCTCCCCAGGGGTCAAGAGTCGTGCATGGAACAGCGCTGCCACCACCTCCATCCTCCTGCTGCGCCATCACTGTGGCCCCCAGGAGTTCCACCACCAGGGCCCTGCTCCTGGAGCCGAGAGGCTTCTCGGATCTGTGGTGAGACCCTAGTAGCGGGGCCAGGAGCGATGCAGCAGGGAGCCGGGGAGAAAAAGGATCAGTCACCAGTGCTGTTCCTTCTCCTCAGTTCCCTTTTGTCCCCATTGTTTCCCAACAAATGTATGTGCTACGTCATGGAAAACAGCCATTTTGCATTAGCATCATAATGCTCTTGTTGCTTCAATATTATATATATATATATATATATATATAAAAACCACATGCACACAGGAGAAGCGGTAGAGGAAAAGGAAAGGGAGGGGTTTTACTATTATGGGATTTAGTTTGTGGACAGGGATATCGCTAGCATTTTATTGCCCTGGACAGGAGTGGGGAACCCCTGGCAAAGGCACTGGAGGGGCATGGGTGACAGGGGTTGGGGGGGGACATGTGCGGGGAGGCCAGGGCAACCAGGATTTGGGGGGGGGGCAGTAGAGGCCACTGGATCAGGGGGGTAGAGTGTGCTAGAATGGGCTGGGGGGAGACAAGGGTTTACCTGAGTGGATGGTGGGGTGCAGCGGGGCAGGATGGGAAGACAGAGCCCAACAGGCGTGCCCGAGTTGTGGGGGGGCATAACCTCCGATTGTTGGGAGCTGAGAGTGAATATTGAACAGCAGGGAATGGAGCGCACTAGTGTGACCTGTTGGACACTTCTCCAAAGTGACTGAGAATGGCCACTGTCGGAGACAGGATACTGGGCTCAATGGCATGTCTTATGAGTGCCCTGTTGGTAGGTGGCCCTACATATCTGCAGAGAGTTCTGGTGCGCTTGCCAGGTCTCGCCTTCCTGCCCTGCCGTGCCCCACCACCTGCTCAGGGAAGCACTTGCCTCTCCATCTCAGCACTCCCTTCCTCGCAGCCTTGGCGACCCCGGCTTGTGGAGTGTTGTGACATCATGGCCCCCTATGGGGCAGAGTCGCATTGGACAGAAAGTGGGAAAGTCCCTATCCCCCCCGCCCTTCTGATGTGGCTTCCCTCTGTCCCTCAGCACAGAGAAAACCCAGAGAGAGTGGTAATCCTGGCTAGATCAGTATCATCCACAAAGGGAAACCAAGGCACAGAGACTCATTAAATACCACAAAGCGAGTTGGTTTTAGTTGAGGACAAAACTAACCTAGAGATGGGATGAGTTTGTAATCATTCTGTCTGATCCTGATTATTTGATTATCATGGTTCTTGTATATTAAATATTTGCCCCTCCCGCCTCCTTGAACTGTTTGGGAAGGTTAACAGGTAATGATGCTTATCACCCTTTGCCTGTAGTTGCTCTAGAAAGGACTTGTATGTCGGGTTCTCAGCCCCCCCTCAAGATCAGACTGACATATATGGGGATCTGCCAAGTCATGGGGGTGGAAGTTCAAACTGCCTTTCATAATGATTTACACCTTTTATCGTGGAATATTGTCGGCCACAAAAACAAGTTAAGGAATCCGGAGTTTATTCACTTAATTAATAGATATGATGTCATTTGCTGCCCAGAGACATGGCTGGGTAGTTCGGAGGCTGTAACTCCCTCAGGATTTAGGGCTCTTTTTCAGGCTGGTATTATTATTACTTATATAGCACCAGCAATGTACCTGGCACTGTACAATCAATAGTTACGGCCAGGACCCTACCACTAAGGGGCTTACAATCTAAGCGACAAGGGAGAGGTAAGCAGGAGAGACAAGAGTACATTCATGAGGTTGAGAAGCTGCAGACACACATGCTTCACTTAGTTTCAGGGAACTAGATTCTGAGGGAGGGAGGAAGAGGACACAGTTTAAATGCTTTGGGGCGTGTCTCACGGGGGAGGGAGCTGGCTATTTTCAGCCTCTCTTTTGCTAGGTATCATTTTCAGCCTCTCTTTTGCTTTTAATAAAATCACTGGCATTCAAGCATAGACGACTCATGGGGGGGCATGCAGGGGCACATGTCCCCCCCCCCCAGTTTTCAGAAGCCCTATAGGCACCCTACCCAGCCCCTACTCCACTATCAACAGTTACCACTCACCTGTGCATTCAAGCCACCGTTATTATTCTGGATCAGAAAAATGAAATTGTGTTAATCAATTGTTGTTCCTCCCGGTTCTTCATCTATCCCCACCCACCAAATGCTTTAACAAAAAGAAAAGGCTTTACGCCGCCTCTGTAAGATGCTCAGGCCCGGACTCAGACAGATCTTGCCCTCCCCATTGACTCCTGCCTAACTGCAACCAAGCCAAGCACGTGCACCTGAGACTTCGCATCCACTTGAATGTTTTTATCCCTTGTCTCTCCCTCTGTCCCCTCCCATTGTCTTCCTCCTCCAAGTCTATTCGATTGTAAGCCGTAGGCAGAGACCGCGTCTAACTCATTGTTCTCTAAAGTGCCAGGTACACAGCTGGCGCTATACAAATGCTTATAATAATAATAATAATAATAATAATAATAATAATAAATCAGAATCAGATTGCTCAGGGGAGTGCAAAAATATAAAATAATTGCACTGAATTTGCAATTTGATGGTGACCGGATATGCATGTGTGTACTGGAGACAAAGATGTTCACATTTTGTCTTTTGCTTTCAGTTATGTTGCCCTCTGCCGGCTGACTCAGAGAAATCCCAAACAGATCAACCACAATTAGGAGCGCATGCTTCTAGTTTCCCTACTGTCTCTCTGGAGCTGCAAAATAAAGGTTTCTGTCCTAACCTTCGGGTGGGCTAAATGCTTTATCCAACAATTCTGCCATCGACTGCACTCTGCTGTAGTAAAACTAGAAATTGTGGTAAATTAGGAGTAAATACATAAAGAGGCAGAATTCCAGAAACTGAGCTCTATTTCTGCACCCACATTGACTCCTTGGTCAGCTAGCAGCCTGTCTCTAACATTCCCTTTTTAGGGAAGATTATCGAATGAGTGGTTACCCATCAGCTCCAGGCTCATCTCCAAGCCATCGAATTCCTGGACCCATTTCAGTCAGGTTTCACGGAGACTGCACTTGTGGCTTTAGTCAATGATCTGTGCCTGGAGATGGACAAGGTGAATTCTACCTTGTTGATTTTGTTATATCTTTCTGCAGCCTTCGATACAGTTGATCATGGGGTGTTATTGACACGACTGTGGAACCTGGCAGGGGTGCGCGAGACCGTTCGAATGGCTCCATTCTTTCCTATTGAGAATGTCCCAGTGGGTGGTGATGGGCAATTGCTCATTGTCCTCTTGGAACATCCCCCGTGATGTCCAACAGGGTTCTATTCTGTTTCCTCTCTTGTACAATGTGTATCTGAGGCCACCAGGCAAGGTCATTCGGAGGTTTGGGATGAGGTGTCATCAATATGTTGACAATACTCAGCTCTACTTCTCTTTTTCATCCAACCCAGGTCCCACAGTCTTGGTGTTTATCCAACACCTGGCTGCTGGTGGGGACTGGATGAGGGTAAGCTGACTGAAGCTGGATCCTGAAAACACTGAAGTGATGTTGGTTGGCCAGCCCTGGTGATTAGAGGGGATTGGGACACCTGTCATTGATGGAGTCCAGCCCACTCTGGTCACTCAGGTTCTCAGTCTCGGAGGGCTTTTGGATCCCTCACTGTACCTGGAATATCAGGTGGCAGCAGTGATGACGAGAGCTTTTCACCAAATTTATTAATTAACTAATTTATATTTCTTTTATGCTGCCCCCCTCTTGCCCAACAATAGCCCGGGGCGGTGAACATCATATATAACACACAAAACTAAAACTAAAAAAAATAAAACATCATAAATAAAATCTCCAGTAAAAGAGGTCTGGGCAAAAACCTCAATATTAAAAAAAACACCCACCCCCTACCTGTCCCCCTCACCAAATGCCTGGTAAAAAAGCCAGGTCTTACAGCAGTGGCGGCTAGTCCTCCAGGAAGTTTGGGGCACTGCCCCACAAGCACTGAGGGCCCACTGCCGCTCTAACGCCGGTTTAAAAAAAAACAAACCGCACCGCTGCTTCTGACAGCGACGCAGCAGCCAGGCTCTGACTTTGCTTTGGCTCTGTGGCGCTGTCAGTTCTCACTTCCAGGATCCACTCCTCAGGAGTGGATCCCACAATGGACAAAAAGGCTTAAGCCCAAACAGTGTTTTCTATTGAAAATGCGATTTGGACGGCTGAGCTCCATTCTACACAGCAGGTATAACACGTGCTGTGGAGGGAGGGGCTAGCCTTTCCATTGCGCTCAATGGGCGCAAGGAAAGCTCTCACCAGGGTGCTTGCTGAAAGCGCCCTGGCGAGATGCCTTGGGCCGGGTGCCTGAGGCAGGGACCAGCGCGCATGCGCACTGCTCCCTGCCTCACATGCTCAACATGGCTGGCGGCGCGCTTCCTGCCGCTGCCCCTTGCCCCTTCCCCCCCAATCTGTCCAGAACAACAGCGAACACGCCAGAGCCAGCAGGTAAGATGTCCCTCCCATCCCCACCCTGCCTGCACCCTCCCACCCTGCACCCCCTCCCCATAGGTTTTTTTCCTCCCACCCCGCACCCCCATTATGACATTTTGTAAATTTGTGGGTCCACTGGTTGTGTGGCACTGGCTACTCTTTTTTAAAATGATCCCTTTGTTTTTTCACTGCCGCTGCAAAGTAGTTTGTATGGACAGGCACTGGCTGCCAGGGTTACACTGTGGCTGCTATAGATGGGGAGTGAGGGGCACATTGGGGGTGGGGGTGGGGAGTTGGAATGTGGTTTTTGTTCACTTGATGTCATGATGTGGAGTATTAAATGCTGTAAATTTGATGCTTCTGATAAAAGTGAGCTTTTGAAATCCCGAGATGTAACTGACAGTCTGGCGATCTTAGGAAGTTAGGTGTGTTCACAATGCTGGAAAT
>QEPC01003635.1:858006-891693 GCA_003113815.1 Sphenodon punctatus | reverse complement strand
TTCTTTTTATACCAGAGGAGCTCAAGACCATCATGTGGTCTATTATTTGAACAGGGTGAGCGTGCACAACCCAGTTGTGAGAATGTTGTGAGCCATCTCGAAGAACCTTCTTTACAAGGTAGCAACCTTCTGATCAGCACGTGGAGAGGAGCTGTTTGTAAACAGCCTTGTCTCCCAGCCCGATCCAGTGTCCCTGCTGCTGCTGCTGCCGCACTACTAGAAGGCAGAGGCAGGTGAGGGATGGGGTCTGGAGCCAGGGAGGGGAGGAAGAATCACTTTCTTGGGGAGAAGCTGGCTGCAGCCTGCTGCCCAGTCAGGCAAGTGTGGGGCCCCAGCTGGCAGCGGGGCCATGTGCGACCGCACATGTGGCACATGCGTGGGGCCTGCCCTGGACCTGGCCACTGTCATCTATGTTTTTATCACCTTCAAGCTAGATTACTGCAATGTGCTCTATGTGGGACTGTTCGGAGACTGCAGCTGGTGTAGAAAGCGGTGGCTTACCTCCTTTGGAGGATGTTGGGAACACATGACGCTGGTGCTCCAAAGTCTGCACTGGCTGCCTATAACGTTCAGGGCAGAATTCATTCAAGGTGCTGGTTTTGACCTTTAAAGCCCTAAATGGTCTGGGTCCCATATATCCGAAAGACTACCTGTCCTACCATGTCCTATTGCGGCCCCTACGGTCAGTCGGGGACACCCTCTAGCAGGTTCTGTCTGCTACCCTTGTCTGTGGGGCAGGAGTGCGCAGGAGGGCGTTTCTCAGTTGCTGTCCCAGTTTTATGAGATTCCCTTCCCTGGGAGGTTCGTCTGAGGCCCAGCATCTTTCAGAGGCAGTGTAAAACTGTTCAGGCAGGTGGGAATAAGGGTTGCTTGGGTTACTGGATAGGGTTGTGGGGTGGGTGGGAGTTTTGAGGGGAGTGAGTGAGTGTTTTATTGCATGAATTTCATTGTTTTTATGGATTGTAAGCCGCCCTAGGCCTCTGTGGGAAGGCTTTTGAAAAATAATATAAGCAAACAAATAAATAAATTGTGGCATCATAAATATTTTGATTAAATTCGCCACAGAATTCTCTTTCTCTTGCTATAAAAAAGTAGGAACTACAGAATTTATGCACCAGCACTGGTAGTCTTTATGTAACTTTGGATAATGGTGCTAACATCTATGATATTAAGTGTTAATTTATTTCCAATACTGGATGGTAGAAATTTCAAATAAAAGCTACAGCAATGGAAATTCATTTTTTTACCTCAACAATAAAGAAATGGAAAATTTGCTGACTTATGCTCAAGGATAACCTCTACGAAGGAAGCAGCTCCTAGAAAAAATATCTTGGATATTTCTGTGCCCTAGTTTGACAGAAAGGGCAGACAAGATACTTTAGAAAACATACTTCCTGTCAAATTCTTTGTAGGCGCTTTGTAACCAGCTCAAAGAAGGTTTATTCCGACTGTTCAGTCCATAGTGAAAGTAGACAACTGTGTAATCATTCTCCACATACTGGTCCAGTGTATATTTCAAATACCTGATACAAGGAACAGTATTTTAATATTAAGCTTTTTCTAAGGTACATTCATCACAGACTAGAACCGCTTTACAAAAATAGTATACAATGCCCAAATTAATTTATTAACATTTCTCTAAAAATGTTTCTATAATGCTTACTGCAACAGCCAAACCTTATTTTTGCCTAAGGAAGAGCTCTGTAAAGTTCAAAAGTTTGCACACTCTCTTTTACAGAAGTTGGCCCAATAAAAAGAAGAAATGTTTAGCTTTAGGAGTTCAGTTTGAACTCAACTATCTATGGGCCTTTTCGCACGAACGCCCTCTCCTGCCCACATGTGCAGGTGGGGGGGGCATATATGCGATCGCCACGGCAGATGCGGGAGGGAAGGGGAGGCATCCGTTTGAATGCTGCAGCTGGTGGATGGGGGTGCGTGCGCACTTCCGTGCTCCACCCACCCCCACCCATCACCCACCCACAGAGCCACGGGTGCCAATGGCGGACACTCTGTGTGGAGGTCTATGGGAACAGACCCCTACGTACTGCCCACCCACCGTGCCACACCCCCCCCCATCCCCCCCATGCACTCGCACCCGTTTGAAAAGGGCCAATGTGCTCAATTTTGACCTTGACGTCTTATTCTCAATACTTTCTTGATAGTGTATGAGCTATTCAAGGTAAATTACCTCCACAATACTTACATTCTTGGGCAACCTACGGAACCTTCTTGCCTGATATAATTTTCCGACACCTCAAAAAACCACTATTTTTTAGAATATTTTTTCTTAGCAGTCAATTGCCCTTTCCAGGTCTGTTGTTCCACTACTAGAAGCTTTGCTTAGAGGGACTGTGTTTTCAGGAATGACAGTAAAAACAAATTCCTGCCATCTCTAACCAGTTCTTACATGCTCTCAATTTTAAATTACATTTCTCATGAGTTCATTTCTAAGTGCATAGGATTATGCTGATGAAGTGTGAAAAAAATATGCAATGCCTACAAAATATCTACCCTGCTGGTTATAGTCTCAACATCTTGCCTAAAGCTTTTGATGACTTTGGGCCCAATTCTGCAAATTACTTAATCAATGGATGAAAACAGACATGAAACTTACTCCCACTTTAACACCGCTTTAACATTCCTTATGCATGTTGCAGGGCTGTATAGTGCACCAATACAGCCCTGCAACATGCATAAAAAAATATTAAAGCGGTAACAAAGTGGAGTTAGCGTCATGTCTGTTTTCACCCCATGTCACTCAAACTGTTAGTAACAAACATGAATAATCACTTTACTTTGACGTATTTAGCATCCTCATTAAAAGGCACAATCTTCATTCATACAGGCGTCCAAGAGGGTTGCCCACACTCAAGTTACAAACCAAAGGCCCTTTTTACATGAGCCACAGCGCGGAGGGGTCGGGTCAGTGTTCACGCCAGTCCGTGCGCAGTAGGTGGGGAGAGAGTGTAGACGGGCAAACACCAACCTCCACCCATCGTAAATGCATGGAGCAATCGCCATTTTCGCTGGTTGCTCTGTGCATGTGCAATGGGTGCAGGTAGGTGTGCATGCATGTTCGTGGGAGCGTGCACACACCCCCACCCACTCACCATGGATTTTACATGAGACTCATCCATGCATGAACACCCAGATTTCTGGGTGTTCATGCATGGCTGCTGCCCATGTAAAAAGGGCCAAAGTCTTGTGATAGACTTAAGTGCGTGCCCAATACTCATTCACAGCAAAAATCGTCCTTGGCCATCACTGACTCTCACAAGCACAGCATCACCCCTCCCAAAGACCAGCACAGACCCTTCATGTGGTTAACACTTACATGTGTTTTGACCATTCATAAGTATGCCCCAGCGACAAAGGTGTGTCCTGTGCTCCCACGTTACAGGTAGTGACCATGGTTAGGCTCAGGGACACCCATGTTCGCTGAAAAAACACAGTGAACACAGGTCCCTGGTTATGCTGCATCTCACTGTGAATGAGGATTTTGGCCTCTCAAGTCTAGAAGGGCACGTCAGTGTGCCAATTATGTGAGCACAACCCACTTGCACACCTAGATGAATGAGGATTGCACCCTCAGGGTGCTTCCACCCCTTAGGTAGCCTTTACCCAGTATGGGCAGCCGGGCAATGCAATGCAGTTGCTCGTGTGCCCGGCTGCCACCAGATGTTTTGCCTGCACTGGGGCAGGATGAGCAGCTGGCTGCTACTCAGTGCATCCTCAGAAAAATTCCAAGGACATGTCACAGAGCAGCATTATCCAACATGGGGTAAGGCTTCCCAAGATGTGCTGGGGGGCCCCCTTCTGCGCTGCCATTTGGCGAGTTCCATGGTGGGCTTTGAGTAGTGGGTGCTATTGCTCGTGCACTGCCACATCATGGCTGGGGGAAGGAGTTTGGTCAGACTGGGGGAGGGAGCCGGGGCAGGGCCAGGCACCTGCTCATGTGGCTGGTGCCTTGGCCTATCCTGGTTGTGGCGGCAGCTCTGACAGCAGCAGGCCCACCCAGCTTCTCCATTGCCTTGTGCCCAGCTCCTTGCACTTGCCCCACAGTGTGACAGCTGTTCTTGTATGCCAGGGGGCTGCACAGGGATCAGGTCCTTGCTGCTTGTGTGGAGGAGACACTAAGTGTTTTAGGAGAATAAGGAAAGAAAATAAATGAACTGTGGTTGTTCCTATGGTTGGTTAAATACCTGTCACGGCCCTGGGTCAGGGGGGCAGTGGAGAGCCCGGAGAACGGGCCAGCAATGAGCCCGTTCCGTCCTCGGGGATCCCGCACCGCCTCCTCCTGCGGGGTCAGCAGCAGGCCGCCAACGCCGCAGGATGCAGAGGGGTAGGGCCTATACTGCCACGCACGGCGGAGGCGGCGCCTTCCCCCATGCGGCGCTCCGCACGCTTGAGGGCACACACGAGTGCGGGGCCACCAGCATAAAGGCCAGCGATGTGTCAGGAAGCACCCAACCCTGGTGATTGCAGAGGAGGAAAAAAACAGCCACGATTGAAGCTAAGTGTGACATGTTGTGTGCGTGAATTGACCTGTGCTTGTGTTACATTCTACGTGTTGTTACCTTTTCCCGTGTCCCGTGTAGTAAGAGTGAGGGTGGGTGAGAGAGAGTGTGAGTGGATCGATGGAGCCCTTCCCCCCCTCCTGGGCACCCTTCCCCTTGGCCTTAGTGGCGTGCAAGCCCGTCCCTTGTGTCCCTTGTTTTCCTGGACCTCTTCCCACTCCCCCTCACATTCTCTACTCCCCACCTGCCTGAGCCTTATTCTCCCTGGTGTGGGTTATGACTGGTGGGTGCAAGGTGTGAGGCCTTCGCTTCCCTACTGTCTCCACGCCCTGTGATGATAAGGGTTTGGCCTCATTGAGACCACTGTGACCCAACTACTATCCTGACGGACTCCTTTTCCACAGATCAGTTCTTGGGACCAAGGTGGGTGCATGTGGGAGAGTGTGCGGACCCCTTCCCTGGGACCCTTTCCCCATCCCAGCAACAGAATCACCAGCCTACCTTCCCCTTCCCCAGAATCCGGGGGATGGATATTGCAAAAGAAATGGGGGAGCTGGTACGTGCCGTACAGTCCCTGGCCATGCAGGTCGGGGATCTGCAGGACAAGCACAAGGAGTTAGCAGCTGTGGTGGCCCGGGACCACGCAGCGGTCAGTGTGGCAGAGCCAGCTTCTGCCAAGAACCCCCTGGAGCCACCACTTCTCCCACCTCTGGGGGCCATGGCCCCCCGGGTACTGAAGGGACCCCGAATAGAGAAATATGTGGGTGAGAGGAAGGCATTTCAGGGGTTTATTGCACTATGTAAGCTCACCTTCTCTATGCAGTCTAATACTTATGCAACCGACACCTTGAAAGTAGCCTTCATTATAGGGAACCTGGAGGGACGGCCTTGGAGTGGGCAACGACTCTCCTGAAGGCAGATAGCCCCCTCCTGCATAATTATGTTGACTTCCTCAAGGAATTTGCCTTTCTATTTGATCATCTGCATCGAATTCGGGATATTGAAACCGCTATAATGTCTCTCCAGCAGGCAAAGGGGGGAATTTTGGAATATATTACGCAATTCCAGCAACTGTCTTTGGAACTGCGGTGGCCTAATGATGTGCTTAAGATGATGTTTCGGAGGGGTTTGAGCAACGAACTTAAGGACCAGCTTTCCTTCACTACGTTACCAGATACCTGGGAAAACCTTGCAACATTGGTACTCCAAATAGACAATTGGCTCTCAGAATGCCAAAAAGAATAGAGGCAAGAAACCCATGGGGTCCCAGCATGTCCCACTCTCCCTTCAGCATCTTCCTTGGGCATCTCAAAGGCCCAGGACATGAAACCAATGCAGCTTGGAGCTTCGCTGGGTCCCCTCACCGGAGAAGAAAGAGAACGACGACAGAAGTCCCACTCCTGCTTCTATTCCAGGGATCCAGCACACTTTATTAATGATTGTTCCAGACTACCATCTCAGCACAGAGGGGCGGGAAACGCCAAAGGCCGGGAGAGTCAGGGGCCGTCCCGGCCGTGAAGCAAATCCCCTCTACTGTTGGGGCCCCCCCGTGCTCATTTACAGATACCCCTGACCCTAATGATTGATGTCCACTGTTCCATTGTTCTATGGGCCTGGTGGACTCCAGGGCTTCTGGTAACTTCATCAACATGAAGTTTCTCCACACCTATGGGATCCCAACACAATGAAAACAGCAACCTGAAGATGTGCATTCCATTGATGGCTCCCCTTTGATTTCTGGACTGATTACGCTGCAGATGCCCCCTTTACACTGCGTGATAGGCACCCACCAGGAACAGCTGGGTTTTGATGTCATGCGTACCCCGTTGTTTGGCCTTGTCCTGGGCTTGCCATGGCTGGAGCAACATGATCCCCGTATTACCTGGACAGTGAGGCAAATCACCTTCCCGTCTCCCTTCTGCGCGCAACACTGCCATAGGGTAACAACACATCTAGCAGGAAGTACGGTGAGTGCTGGATTCACCTCTCAGGGCCCATCCCGAATCCCAGTTGAGTATTCAGACTTTCTCAATGTCTTTAGTAAGACCCAGGCAGCCGAACTCCCTCCACATCGGTCATACGACTGCCCCATTGAGTTGATCCCAGGGGCTGAGCCCCCGTTTGGGCGCATCTATGCACTTGGTGGCTCCTGAACTGGAAGCACTCTGGAACTACCTCAAAGAAAACCTGAAACAGGGTGTCATCTGCCATTCCCAGTCCCCTGCTGGGGCCCCCAACTTCTTCGCGTCTAAGAAGGATGGAGGCCTCCGGCCTTGCATCGACTACTGCGGCCTTAACATTATCACGGTGAAGAACTGGTACCCGCTCCCTCTGATCCCTGAACTACTTAATCAGCTCCAAGAGGCCCGGATCTATACCAAGTTGGACCTCCGAGGAGGATACAATTTGGTACAAGTGCGAGTGGGGGATGAATGGAAAACCGCCTTCAGAACCCGGTATGGTCATTCTAAATACTTAAGTCATGCCATTTGGCCTGGCCAACACCCCCGCCACCTTCCAGCATTTAATCAACGATGTGCTTCGAGAATATCTGGACGTTTTTGTGATCGTATATCTTGATGACATTTTGATCTATTCTACAACCTTAGACCAACACATACAGCATGTTAGGTTGGTGTTGCAACGACTGCGAGAGCATAAGCCCTATTGCAAGGAGGAAAAATGCGCCTTCCACCTAACAACGGTGGACTTCTTAGGATTTGTTATTAGTCCTGCAGGAATTGAAATGGACCGGCGGAAAATCGAAGCTTTGCAACAATGGCCCCCTCTGAAGGCTGTGAAACCCCTACAATGCTTTTTGGGGAGTGCAAACTATTATAGACATTATATCCCCAACTATGCCGAGGTAACCCTCCCTTTGACAGAGTTATTGAAGAAAAACCGGTTGTACCTATGGGGCCCCAAGCAGCAACATAGTGTCAAGTATCTAAAGAAGACGTTTACCATTGCACCCCTCTTACAACACCCTGACTTTGACAAACCTTTCTATGTAGAGTCTGACGCACCGCCGGGCAATTGGAGCTGTCCTTCTACAAGAAGGAACAAACTCCCCCCCCCCCTTGCTCCCTTGTGCGTACTATTCCTGACAGTTAACCCCAGCGGAGCGGAATTACACCATCTTTGATAGGGAACTGTTAGCCATTAAAGCTGCCTTCACCACCTGGTGGCATTATTTAGAAGGCGCAAGACACCCAGTGACGGTGATCACCGACCATAAAAGCCTCACCTTCCTTCAGACTGCACAAATTACAAATGCCTGCCATGCCCGATGGGCCTTGTTCTTCGCCCGCTTCACCTTTTAGATCCAATATCGTCCGGGACGGTTAAACATCCTCGCTGATGCCCTGTTACGATATTATGAAGGTTGTGGGAGCAAAGACACCCCGCACGGTTCCATCTTCAAGGCCAAGGTCTTTGCCATTACCTATGTTCAGATGCAACAGTTACAGGACGCGGAGAAGGTCAAAGAACCTTTGCGGAGTACGACTAATGAACTACAAACCAAAAATTGGTTGCTCGTGGTACCACAGGTGTGTCGCCCAAAAATCCTTTGAGCTAACTAAGAGGCCCCCTTAGCTGGACATTCGGGGTCCCAACGTACCCTGCAGTTAATCCAACGTTCCTTTTGGTGGCCTTCTCTGAGTCAAGATGCTCATCAACATGTGGAAATGTGTGCTGTCTATGCTCGTATGAAAGTTCCTAGGAAACCGCCCATCGGTCTCCTTCATCTGGCTCCACTCCCACAAGGTCCATGGCAATGGGTAGGGTTAGATTTTATTGCGAAACTACACAACAGTCTTGGTAGTAGTGGACCATTTCACGAAGATTGCCCATTTTGTTGCATGCAAGGTATTTACCCTCTGCACGACGTATGGCACGGTTATTCATCCGCCATGTCATGAAACTCCATGGATGGCCCCTGGAGATTATCAGTGACAGAGGATCCCAATTTATCGCCCACTTCTGGAAAGTGTTTCCCCACGCCTTACATGTCACCTTGAAACCCACCATGGCGTACTGTCCACAAGCGAACGGACAAGTGGAGCGCGTTAATCAAACTCTGGAACAATATCTGCGCTGCTACCTCAATTACCTTCAAGATGACTCGTACGCCTGGTTACCCTTAGCCGAGTTCACTTATAACAATGCCCCAAATGCATCCATCAGAAACTCCCCCTTCTGTGTCTCTTACGGCTTCCACCCCCAAATCAGCATTATTGACCTCCCCTCAGTCCAGGTCCCAGCGGTAGGTGCTCTTGTCCATCAAATCCAGGAGGCCCAGCAGGTCATCACGCTTACTCTGGAACAAGCCTGCCAACGCTACAAGACAGAGGCAGATAAGCATCGTCGGCCCGCACCAGTGTTTCAACCAGGAGACTATGTGTGGATCAGTCGATGGCATTATCCATCTATGCGACCATCTATACATGGGGCCATTTCCTATTACCCGCCATGTCAACAATGTCACCTACACCATCCGCCTGTCCCCCCGATTACACATTCATCCTACCTTCATGTCTCCCTGTTGAAACCTGCCCATTCCCCACCTGCTTGCCCGCCGGGGACCTCACCCCACCGCCGGCCACCGACCCCAAAATATGAGGTTCGGGCCATTCTGGACTCCCGGCTCCACGATGGCCGCCTCCAGTATCTGATTGATTGGTGGGGCTATGGCCCTGATGAGTGCTCCTGGGTACCAATGACCAATGTCACCGCTCCTCGCCTGGTCCGTTTGTTTCATTTATGTCACGCCCTTGGCCGGGGAGCTTGTGGGGAGGGGTACTGTCACAGACCCGGGTCGGGGGGGGGGGCTGCGGGGGTGGCGGAGAGCCCTGAGTACGGGTCGGCGATGGGCCCGTTCTATCCTCGGGGATCCTGTGGTGCCTCTTCCTGCGGGGATGGCGGCAGCGCTGCCAGGACTGAGTCGCGTCCCGGGCACCTTGGCAATGCTGCAGGACGCAGAGGGGGCGGGACCTACACTGCCACTCACAGTGGAGGGGGCGCCTCCCCCATGCGGCGTTCCGCACGCACAGGGGCGGGGCCACCGGCATAAAGGCCGGCATTGGGAAGCACCCGACGCTGGTGATTACAGAGGAGGAAAACCGGCCACGATTGAAGCTAAGTGTGACATGTTGTGTGTGTGAATTGACCTGTGCTTGTGCTACATTCTACGTGCTGTTACCTTCCCCCGTGTAGTAAGAGTGAGGGTGGGTGAGAGAGAGAGGTTGGAGTGTGAGTGGATCGATAGAGCCCTTCCTCCCCTCCTGGGCACCCTTCCCCTTGGCCTTAGTGGCATGCAAGTCCTTCCCTTGTGTCCCTTGTTTTCCTGGACTTCTCTCCGCTCCCCCTCACATTCCCTACTCCCCGCCTGCCCGAGCCCCATTCTCCCTGGTGTGGGTTATGACTGGTGGGTGCACGGTGTGAGGCCTTCGCTTCCTTACTGTCTCCATGCCCTATGATGATAAGGGTCTGGCCTCATTGAGACCACTGTGACCCAACTACTATCCTGATGGACTCCTTTTCCACAGATCAGTTCTTGGGACCGAGGCGGGTGCGTGTGGGAGAGCTTGCTGACCCCTGGCCATGCAGACCCCTTCCCTGGGATCCTTTCCCCATCCCAGTGACAATACCATAAAAAGTATTTCTCAAATATATGATTATGCTGAGAAAATTTGACAAACTACTAAAATTATCTCTATCTGCTATTTGACTGGCCCTTCACAGTAAATTACATTCTAAAAAATATCTAATTGAAAGACCCTTGATAACATTATAGCTACACTATACAGAGTTAATTACAGTACACAACTGCTTTATTCCTCTGAACTGTAAAGGGCTTTGCAGGCAGAAATTTAAAAAATATCTAGTTGAAAGATCATTGATAACATTATAGCTACACTATACAGGGTTAATTACAGTACACAACTGCTTTATTCCTCTGCACTGTAAAGGGCTTTGCAGAGCAGAAATTATCTGGAATACCCTAACTGGTAGGCATCATACTTGGTCCTAGTTGACACAATGTTTTCTACATGTTCTAGCAACATCAGCCCATTTGCTTAGAAATGAATTCTTGAGTAATGCAATTTATAATTTAGAGCAGTACAAATCAGAGAAAGAGAGAGAGAGACTTACTTACTCTAATAGCCTGCTGTGATTGAGCTGATGGGAAGGAGGCATACGACAACAACTGAAGGTGATCACCTTCCTCCCAGAGTTATCATCACCTGATAAATAAAAATATGAATGATCAGGACCTTCATAACACTCTTTTTATATGCAAACAATCTCAAAGCTAGAAAGGTTACATTTGTGCTGCATTTCTGTTAAACTCTTGAACTGTGATACTCAGCATTTTTAAGGGCCCTAATTTACGTAGGAGTCATCTCCTGCATAAACTCATATCCGAGTAAATTAAATTAGGATATCGCTCTGACTGCCACTGAAGTTATAAAGGGAGATTTGGTTTGTGTATCAGTGAGAGCAAAATGAAACTCAAAGGAACATTCTCCATATTTTTTTTAAAAGTGATATGATGATTGTTGAAGGTAACTGACAGATAAGAAGCAAAGAGAAAAAAATAGGAAGCAAAAATGGGACTTTTTTTTTTTTAGTACATATTAAGATAAGTGTTACAAGGATGTTTTTTTCCCCAAATGGATAAACTGTTCTTCCGTAAGGTCTCCAGAGTAGTATTTACTTGTGTGCTTTCAGTTCCTCTGGTTATGGTGGTTATTGGGTTTTTGTTTTATCCATCCATTTATTTTATATATGACCATAAACAAAAATGATCATACCTACAGGACCCAATTTACAAACAAGCCTCTGGGAATCTTGTAATTTCAAAATCACTTTCTGAAATTTTTACTGTTGATTAACTGGTGTAAAATATAGTCATCATTGTATTATGCCTTGTGCAATGTCAACAAGGGGCACTGCTCCAGCTCCTTCCAAAATCATTAGGAGGGTTTATTTGTTTATTTCTGGCATTTTTATTCCGTCCCTCTCGCCCAAAGGTGACACAAGGTGGCTCACAATAAAATCAATACATACAAATAAATAAATAAAATACAAATACAATATAGTATAAATATATAAGTAAAAACACATTACGAACAGCTGGTTTGTACAAAAAGAACCCCCCCCCAACCCCAAACCCATCCCCCTGCCCCCCCACAAATGCCTGTCGGAAGAGCCCCCTGCCCCATTCCATCCCTCCCTCCCTCACCCATCCCCTCCACCAAATGCCTAGATGAACAGCCAGGTTTTACAAGCTCGACAACAATTCAGCAGATTCGGGGCCAGGCAAGCCTCCTCTGGGAGGGAGTTCCACAGCTGGGGTGCGGCCACTGAGAATGCTCTCTACATAGTGGTCCCCCGATTTACTTGGGGGACATCCAACAAGGCGCCTCCAGTGCACTGTAGGGGTCGATCAAGGACTCGGGGAGTGAGGCGGTCCTGCAGATAGGTCGGTTCGAAGCCGTGTAGGGCTTTAAAGGTGAGAAACTACACCTTGAATCAGACCCGGAAGAAAATAGGCAGCCAGTGCAGAGAACAAAGCACTGGTGTAATGTGCTCCCGGCGATCCGACCCCATAAGGAGTCGTGTCGCCGCATTCTGCACCAGCTGCAGCCTTTGGACCATCACCGGGGTAGCCCCATGTAGAGCGCATTACAGTAGTCCAGTCTCGAGGTAACAAAAGCATGAATGATGGTGTCCAGGTCGGAATCAGAGATATAAGGCCAAAGCTGCTGAACCAGATATAACTGGCGGAAAGCCCCCTTCACCACCGTCTCCACCTGGATATCTAAGCAGAGCCAGGGGGGAAGATGACTTATCCCCCAGCACCACCCATTGGGTCCTACTGGCTAGGTAGGAATGGAACCATTGTAGAACCAATCCTGCCTGTCCTGTAAGCAAGTCACCAACAGCTCATGATCAACCATGACAAAAGCAGTCAAGAGATCTAATAGGACCAGTAAGGTCGAACGTCCCTGTTCCATCTCCCGGCGCAGGTCATCGACCAAGGCCACACACACAGTCTCCGTGCCATACCCTGGGTAGAAGCCAGACTGGGAGGGATCTAGAAAGCTGAGGCCATCTAGATGCTCTTGGAGCTGCTGAGCTACCACCCGTTCAATAACCATCCCTAAAAAAAAAGGTTGTCATTGACTTCCACATTAGTATCTGTGAAGCTGTCATAGCAACAATAGAAGCTGAGAGGGCAAAACGGGAAAGGAAGAGAGCAGGGCACCTGCTGGAAATTCAAAAGGCAGTTTGGGAAAATGATGTTTTGCTATATTTCTTTTATTTATTTATTTATTTCATTTCATTTATATGCCACCCCCCTATGCCTACGGCATCTTGGGGCGGCTTCCAACATAAAATAAACAATTTATCAAAATATAAAAAATATAAAAATCTACACAAATATTATTAAAACAATTTTAAAATACCCCCATACAGAAATTTAGTCCACCCTCCCCTCCCCGCCTCTGAAGGTCTGTGAGAACACCCATATCTTGCAGACCCAACGGAAGGCCAGCAGACTCGGGGCTAGTCGTGCTTCCTCTGGGAGGGAGTTCCACAGCCACCGAGAACGCCCTCTCCATTGTAGCCCCCCGCTTTACATGGGGGACCTCCAAGAAGGCACCCCCAGTGGACCGGAGAGTCCGTCCTGAGTCACAGAGGGTGAGGCGGTCCCTGAGATATCCAGGTCCAAGACCGTACAGGGCCTTATAGATCAACGTCAACACCTTGAACCTGGCTCGGCACATTACATGCAGCCAGTGCAGCGTACGGAACACCGGTGTTATGTGCTCTCGTTGGCCCATGTCTGTTAGGAGATGGGCCACCACATTCTGCACTAGCTGCAATCTCCGGGCCAGCATCAAGGGAAGCCCCACGTAGAGCGCGTTACAGTAGTCCAGCCTCGAGGTGATGAAGGCATGGATCAAGTTGCCAGGTCGGGTCTGGAGATATACGGGCACAGCCTCAGCACCAGATACAGCTGGTGGAAAGCTGCCTTCGCCACCACATCCACCTGCTGATCTAGACAGAGACCTGCGTCCAAGAATACCCCCAGACTCCGAACCTGCTGAGCCACGGAGGGGCGCACCCCCTCCAGAAGAGGGGGCACCACCTCCCCCGCCCGGCCCACCACCATCACCTCCATCTTATCGGGAATGAGCCTCAGTCTGCTCTGCCATAGCCAACTCGCCACAGCCTCCAAACACTGAGATAGCATGGAGACGGCAGGGCCTGGGTCAGCTGAAAGAGAGAGATAAAGCTGGGTATCATCAGCGTATTGGTGGCAACACACACCAAACCCTCTCACGATCTCCCCCAAGGTCTGCATATATACATTAAATATTAAAGGAGACAAGATTGAACCTTGTGGAACGCCACAGTCCAGGGCCCGAGGGCTAGAAGTTTCTGCTCCCAAGACAACCCGCTGGGTCCTCCCCGAGAGGAATGACTGGAACCAACTAAGGCTGGTCCCATCCAGACCCCCCAGGTCATGCAACCATCTCAACAGCAGCCCATGGTCCACTGTATCAAACGTGGCCAAGAGATCTAGTAGGACCAGTAATGTCAAACGTCCTGCATCCATCTCCCGGCGGAGATCATCTACCAAGGCCACCAACGCCTTGGTTGATGACTGCTTGCTTTACTGATTCTTTTGATGTACCTGGAAAAACAGCCCCATCCTGGAAGATGAAAAAAGTACTTTGTTTTGTTTTTAAAAACTTATCCTGCTCAATCCCCTATTTATTTTATTTATACAAAATTTATATCCCACCCCTCCTGCCCACAGGACAGCCTGGGGCGGCGAACAACAACTATAAAATGCAATAAAACATTTAAAACAGTTAAAAATTCCACATTATGTAGGGGGGAAAAAAACTCCCTCCCCTCCAACCCATACCCTTCGCCATAGGCCTGGTGGAACAGCCAGGTCTTACATAGACGTCGAAATAACAGGAAAGTGGGGGTCAACCGAGCCTCCTCTGGAAGCAAATTCCACAGCACAGGGGCGGCCACCAAAAAAGATCTAACATCGGTTACCACCCACCTCGCCCGGGGAACCTCCGAAAAGGCTCCAACTGACGATCTAAGGGGTTGCACGGGCACATGGGGAGTAAGGCGGTCCCATAGGTCAGTAGGGCCCAGACTGTGAAGGGCTTTAAAGGTTAAAACCAGCACCTTGAACCTGGCCCAGTGCTTTATAGGCAGCCAGTGCAGAGCCCAGAGCACTGTTGTCATGTGCTCCCTGTGGCCTGCTCCCGGAAGGGTTTTATACAAACCTATGTTTGTATAAAAGCCTAACCCACCACTGTTCATGTTGTTACTGTGACAGTATACAACAGCAAGATGTGTGCACAGAATATTGTAATGGGGAAAGGCACTAACCAGTGCTACCAGGCTCATTCCAGCAAGGGACCTGCTATGGAATGTGTGCACTGTATGGATTTATGCTCATAAAACTAGCTTCTATATGAAACAGATTTTCGTAAGACCAGCACATGCATTAAAGGCCGTTAATACACGGATAGAGGCGGGTGGGGGTTTTGGCTCGGTGGGTGGAGGTGTGTGTGTGTGTGTGTCCGTTTACATGGAAGGAAGAGAGCAGCTGTGTGAGAACCAGGGTGCTGTGGCAATGGGGAATGAGGCACGTACCTGGCTCCAAGAAATGGCATGACCAAGGCAGGAGAAAGAGGGGCATGGAAAATGAAAGAGGGGTGAATGCAGCCTTGGGGGCAGGCAGCAGAAAGGGAAGCTGAAGCCCCAGAGGCCAGTGGCTAGGGGAGAATGTATGTGTGCATTCCTGAAAGATGGCCTCTCCCCGCATGTCCCATCGTGGCCTCTGCGGTCAGCCAGGAGCACTTTTTTGTTTGGCCAGGGTGGCATTTGGCAGGCAGAGATAGGAGAGTTATGGGATTTGTATTTGTTTTTTCTTGGTTTTATTGGGGTATTTCCATAGTTGGTTTCATTTTGTGGATTTTTTTATTATGCTTTTATGTGTTGTAACCTGCCCTGAGCCTTAGGCTGTTTTTACACAGGTCCCGCAGGGTAGGGGTGCGTGTTCACGCTGGGGCGTGCGCAGTGGATGGGGGGAGGGTTTATACGGGCGCACACGCATCCCCACCCCACCACGAACATGCATGGAGCAACCTCTGTTTTTTACGGTTGCTCCGTGCATATTCATGGGTAGGGGGATGAGTGGGGATGTGTGTTTGGTGGGAGCACACACATACACACACACACTCACCATGCGCAGGCATGCCACGTCTTTCACATAGGATGCGCCCGCTCAGGAACACCCAGATCTCTGGGTGTTTATGAGTGGGTACATCTCATGTAAAAAAGGCCTTAGTGGGAAGGGTGGGATAAAAATGTGAATGAATGAATGAATGAATGAATGAATAGAAAACGGAGTGGTCCTCCAAGGAATCTGTGCTGGGTGTCTCTTGTAGAAAAAAGGCCGTCTTGTAGAAAAAAGCTGTATAGGCTCCATGGCTTGGAAGGCAGGTATAGGAGGTATTTCTGTTCCTTGTTACTTAGATTATTTCAAGCCCCTTACTAGTTAATTTCATTTAAACTCTTTTTGGAGTTCCCCAAAATTCAGCTTAATCAGACTTCCCTGCACCATTTTGTTAATAGGGAAATGAGTCTCAGAGATACTGGCTTCTGCAAATGTCACACCTCCAAATCCTATGTTCTGTCTACCAGACTGTATTGGCTTGCAATGAGTCTGCTCCTGATTAAAAAAGAGAGCAGTACAAGCCACTGCTTAGACTCCCTGAAGAGGAAGAGAGAAGGAGCCATTTATATTCTGCTTAGTAACGTAAACCTATATTTCTAGAGCAGTGACATACAACTGAATATTTTTCCAACCTTGGGAACCAAAGCACCCAAGACAAACAAGCAAGCAAAGAAAAAGCTTCTAGATGTTTTTATCAGTGGGTGATGTGAAATGAAAGAAATGTGAGATGCTTGTCAGTAGGGGTGTGCAGCACGTACCTTTCCAATGTATGTGTTATAAACCTATCTG
The DNA here is from genome assembly GCA_003113815.1 of Sphenodon punctatus. NCBI lineage: Eukaryota > Metazoa > Chordata > Lepidosauria > Sphenodontia > Sphenodontidae > Sphenodon > Sphenodon punctatus. Next base: position 875,100 of record QEPC01003635.1, on the reverse strand, counting down.
TGTTGGGGGGTTTCATAAAAATTCCATTTGTTTTTTTTCTTGTTTATTTTAATAATAAAATAATAATAATAATATAAAAATCATTACACTTGCGCAAATTGACCGGTGGGGCTGTTCTGCACATCCATGGCCCTTTTCCAAAATGATGCCAGCAGCATCATTTGGGAAAAGGGTGCACAATGCACCCTTTTGGTCTAACGGCCATTTTGAACATGTGCAGTGCTTTTAAAAAACTTTTAACCCTAGCAAGCTGTTGGGGTCCAACTCTACAGCAGAGGCATACAAAAGCATACAGCACAGGCATACAAAAGAGTTAATTATTCATAATGGGCTCAATTGCCCTGTGGTGTTTCATGCCCCCTCCCCACTTCTGACGCTGCTGGAGGTCAGTTTGACCCCAATCGAAGTACATGGGAAACTGAACTTACTATGCACCTAGGATGCTGTGGGTAATATTAACCCCCAAAATGCTGTTAAAAATAAATATTTATTATTTCTTTAAATGCTTAAACCAGAACCTGTTATTTCCTTCTTTTCTCACAACAAATGGAAATAGAAAGAAATATAGCATGGTGTCTATTTTCATAAATGACATTTTCGTGTGTACAAAAATATCACTACATATGCATTTGGGGGTCCATTATACCCCAAGCTAAAGGACCACCTTACAAACATAAATTGAGTTGTATATTTTTTAGCAGTTATAACCTTACTGGTGTGAACCTTCAACACTGTTTTTTTCATCATAGCTGCTTTCAGACTTTATATTGAACAATACTTACCAATCAGTCATATGGGGTCATTTAGACCTCTCTATTTATGACCATTTTGTCAGTAGGAGTGAACATTAATTAACCTGTTTACAGTAAGGCTGTTACTAAAGGCAGACTAGGAGACTTCCTGCAGCCATCTCAGAGGAATACAAAGAGTGTGAACCTTCAAAACTGTTTTTTTCATAATAGCTGTTTGCAGAGATAATATTGAACACCACTTACCAATCAGCCATATGGGCTAGTTTCAGCCCCTCCATTTACTTGCCAAGTGACCCTTTTGTCAATAGAGGGTCAACATTAAACCCCTCTAAACCTGCCAAGTATGACAAAGTTTTGGCTATGCTGTGATTCTACTACTTTATATGTTTTAAATGCTGATATATATAAAGGGAAGGAAGAAGGTGCACCAGTGGCACAAAACCTGGGCCACAGGGTGGTATCAAAACTAGCACAACATTTATAGGATTCTGGAAGAAATATAATCACAGATAACTTTTTTACTAGCGTGCCATTAGCCAGGGAGTTATCTAAGGAAAACCCAACTCTGGTTGGCACATTAAGAAAAAACAAACCAGAAATACACCAGAAGTTCCTTCAAAACAAAATTAGAAGTGTTAAACAGCAGCATTTTGGGGTTTCAAGATGATCAGACACTTGTAAGCTATGTGCGAAGAAAAGAAAGGTAGTCATTCTGCTTTCTTCAATGCATGCAGATGCTGCAATATTGGATAACAAATCAACAAAGACAGAGATAATTCTTTATTATAATTTAACTAAAAGTAGTATGGACACCTGCGATTAAACAGTGTCCACGTACACTACCAAGCGAATGATCAAGCAGTGGCCAATGGGGGTGTTCGCTAATTTACTGGACATTGCCTGTCTAAATGCCTTCATTGATTGGAAACTGAACAATCCAAAATGGAATGAACGCTCTTGCTCTAAGAGATGTCCGTTCCTACTAGACCTGGCTCTAGAATTGATCACACCTTGCATTCAGGCTAAGAACATATCCAGCTTGCCAGGGCCTTCCAGACAGGAAGCTTCAGCAGTGATAGGGATTGTCTGTGACAAGGGGAAAAGGGGGAGGGGTCATCTCTGTGATCATGCAGATGACAGGAAATCACATCAACAATGTGCTACATGTACATGTTTTGTCTGCACAAAGCATGCAGTTGTAAAATGCAGTAATTGTGTGTAGGCTGCACATGCTTGTGTAGCATGTGCTTTGTCTGCAAGTTTTGTTACATAATTATTGTACTGTTCAATTTAATTGAAAATGTTAGTTTTGAAGTGTATCCATATTTCATGTTACAAAAATGGTGGGGTCAATTAAACCCCCGCTGCCATTCCTGTGTAGTTGGTATGTTAACCCCGTTGTTTTTTGTATTGTTCCTTTTCCTGTCCACCCCCCACAAAATAATAATAAAGTGTTTTAATTTATTTGTAGAATGCTGGTGTCATTTTCAATTAACCTCCCTATTTTTTTTAATAATTATGGCTTAACTGGGGTCTGTTTGACCCCAACACCAGATTAGTACAGTAGAATGTTGCAACTTGCTAGGGTTAAAATTAGAAATAAAGAAAATTTTAAAATCACATCACATATTGTAAGGTAAGTCAATATTATATTTTGTTGTAATTTATGTTTGTTGTACACTACCCCGAGTCAGAGTTTGGCGAATAGGGCGGTATAAAAATGCTGCAATAAATAAATATGCAAAACGGCCATTGGACGATTCTGCACATATGCACCCTTTTCCAAAATGGCACTGGTGCATTTCGGAAAAGGGGCCATGCACGCGCAGAATGGCCCCAGCAGCCATTTTACACATGTGTAGTGATTTTAAAAAAATTAAAACGAAAACAAACAACCCCCGCCCCCTGAAAACAAATAAAAGCAAACATATGTCATTTGCTTATTAGTCCGTTTAGTTACTAAAATGAATGTGGCTCCATTTGTAACTAATAAAAAACAAAATGAATTGCATATCCCTACTTGTCAGTGACAAAAGATATACGTACTGCTTTTCAAGAGACGTACAAAGTAATCATCACCAAACACATGCAACACACACATGAAAAACCCATTTAGAATCTGTGTTTTGACTTCTTCTTTGGCAACTTTTACTTTACAACTTGGGCACCACCATTTCAACTGCAGAGTCAGAGTTTGGGGTTATGGAAACGCAGTCCTGTCCTGTTTATTTGGATTGGTTTCAATTGGTATCACCCACCAATGTGAGGGAAGTATTTGGGGTGATGAGAGCAACCAGTTGTGAATTAGATTCTTGCCCATCCTGGCTGGTGAAAGCCAGCTGGGAGATGGTGGGGCTATTGTTGGCTAGGGTCAGACGCCCTTAAATCTAAAGTGGTCCGGCCCCTGCTTAAGAAGCCATCTTTGGACACCGACTCCCCTGCTAGGTATCGGCCTGTCTCTAACCATCCCCTTTTTAGGGAAGGTTATTGAATAGGACGTTCACTGACAGCTCCAGGCTCATCTCGATGCAATTGGATTGCTGGACCCATTTCGGTCAAGTTTTCATCCTGGGTATGGCACAGAGATTGCGCTTGTGGTTTTGGTCAATGAACTATGCCTTGAGAAATTCTAACTTGTTGATCTTTTTAGATCTTTCAGCGGCCTCTGATACAGTTGTTGACATGACTGCAGGACCTGGCGGGACTGCAGGACTCTTGAGTGGTTCTGCTCTTTCCTGTTAGCGAGGTCCCAGCAATTGCTCGTCATCCCCTTGGGGCCTCCTGTGTGGTGTCCTGCAGAGTTCTATTCTGTCTCCCTTCTTGCAGAACCTTTCAGGTATGAGTCACCAGGAGCACATTATGCCGGTGGTCCAAAGTCTGCACCGGTTACCAAAACTTTCCAGGCACAATTCAAGGTGCTAGTTTTGACCTTTAAAGTCCTAAAGGTTACTGAACAGGTGGTGGCTCAGCAGTTCCAGGAGCATCTAGATGGCCTCAGCTTCCTAGATCGCTCCCAGTCTGGCTTCTGCTCAGGGTATGACACTGAGACTACGCCTGTGGCCTTGGTTGACAACCTGTGCCGGGAGATGGACCAGGGACATTTGACCATACTGGTCCTATTGGATCTCTCAGCTGCTTTTGACACAGTTGATCATGGGCTGTTGGTGACTTGCTTGTTGGACCGGGCAGGTGGGATGGTTCTACAATGGTTCCATTCCTACCTAGCCAGTAGGACCCAGCGGGTGGTGCTGGGGGATAAGTCATCTTCACCCTGTGACCTCTCGTGTGGTGTCCCACAAGGTTCCATTCTGTCCCCGCTCTTGTTCAACGTATATACGCAGCCATTAGGCAAGGTTGTGAGGCAGTTCAGAGTGAGTTGTCATCAATATGCTGACGACACTCAGCTGTACCTTTCATTTTCATTAGACCCAGGCCCAGCAGTCTCTGTGCTTTCCCAATGTTTGACGGTTGTGGGGGACTGGATGAGGCAGAGACGACTGAAGCTGAATCCTGACAAGATGGCGGTAATGTTGGTGGGGAGAGCGGCAGGTGTGACTTCCCCCGTCATTGACGGGGTTTGTCCCCAGCTGGTCTCCTGGATGCGGAGTCTAGGGGTGCTCCTGGATTCCTGGCTCCACTTGGATATCCAGGTGGAGACGGTGGCAAAGGGGGTTTTCCGCCAGTTACATCTGGTTCAGCGGCTTCGGCCTTATGTCTCAGATTCCGACCAGGCCACCATCATTCATGTTTTTGTTACCTCGAGACTGGACTACTGCAATGCGCTCTACATGGGGCTACCCCTGGTGATGGTCCAGAGGCTGCAGCTGGTGCAGAATGTGGCGGCCCGGCTCCGTACGGGTTCGGGTCACCGGGAGCACATTACACTAGTGCTTTGTATTCTGCACTGGCTGCCTATTTTCTTCCGGGCCTGATTCAAGGTGTTGTTTTTCACCTTTAAAGCCCTACACGGCTTCGGCCCAACCTATCTGTGGGACCAACTCACTCCACATGTCCTCGATTGGCCCCTGTGGTCCGCTGGGGATGCCTACTTGGAGGTCCCCCGAGTAAATCGCCTGGCCCCGGACCTGCTGAATTTTTGTCGGGCTTGTAAAACCTGGCTGTTCTGCCAGGCATTTGGTGGAAGGGATGGATGAGGGAGGGAGGGATGGGTTGGGAGGGGAGGGGTTAGGGTGGGTGGGTTTTTGTTTTATGTTTATATTTTTATGGCTTCACCATGTGGTTTTTATTGGTATTTTACATATTTTTGTTTTAAATTGTAAGCTGCCCCAAACTGCTCTGCAGAGGGGTCAGGGTATAACATTGTAAAATGAATAAAAATAAATAAATAAAAATAAACTGTCTGGGTCCCATATATCTGAAAGACCGCCTCTCTTACCATGTCCTACTGCGGTCCCTATGGTCGGCTAGGATCACCCTCTTGCAGGTTCCATTTGTTACTCTTGTCCATAGGATGGGGGTGCACAGGAGACTGTTCTCGGTTGTTGCTCCAGTTTTCTATAACTGCCTTCCCCAGGAGGAGAGCTGAAGCAGCAACTCTTTTTTCCACTCTGCTATTTCATTCCGCCATTTCGGGATTGCCCGCAGCTTTTCTGTCGGCATTTTGCTAATTCGGAAACTGTTGGAACAATTTCAGAAATTGTCGGAACAAATGTTGTTCCACTACTTCACAGTGCCAGCAGAAATTGTAAAAGATAGAAACTGTCGGAACAAACATTGTTCCGCTATTTTCGCAGATGGTGGAAGTAGCGGAATGAAAGTAGCGGAATGGCTGAAGTAGAGGAATGAAAGTCTCTATCGCACCATGCCACTCACTGCAGAAGAGCTTTGTCCATTGGAAAAGCCATCGCAGTGGTTTGCCGTTTAGCCCTACCCAGGAGGTTAGCTTGAGCCCGAGCCTAAATATCTTCCAGAGGAGGTGTAAAACTTTTTATTTTAGAAGGCACTGGGTGGGTGGGGATAGGGGTTGAATGGGTTTGTGGGGTTGGTGGGCGTTTTGAGGGACAATTGTGAGGTTTTATTGTTTACATTTTATTATTATTTTATTGTGAGCCACCCTGAGCCTTTGTGGGAAGGGCGGCAGATAAAGCTAAATAAATAAATAAATAAATAAATCTAAATAAATAAGAGAAAGGAGATAAGGTCTCATAATTTGGATCCTTTCTAACTCTGGGTGTGCTTTATGTCTCCTGCTACTCTTACATGGGGCATAAAATGTGTATTGGTTGTTGATCTGCTGTTCAGTGTTAACAGTTCCAATTGGCTGTTCAGATCAGAGCCCTCATATCCAGACACCTCTCTAATACGGACAAAAAGTATGTTCCCCCTATGGCTGTTCCAAATGTGTTTTTTGTTTTTTTTAAAAAATTGCAAGTATTTCTGAGGTTCCAAGGACCAGTCCCGAGTGTTTGGGGCAGTTCTTGGAACCTCAGAGAATACTTGAAATTTGGAGGAGGAAGGGCGGGATACATAAGAGGGGTAGGTGCCTAGCGGGGGGTCAGGGGTGAGGGTACTTACCCTATGGAGGGGGTCCTGTAAAGCGCGGCTTCTTCCTGGGCTGATGTGTTTTTAAAAAATAAATGAACTCAGCATGCCCAGAAGGGCCTTCGTGGTTTCTTCTAAACATGCTTAGCCTTTCCCAAGATGACACTGGAAGCGTCAACACACTGTGGGCACCATCGTTGATGTTGCCAGCCAGTTCTGGGCATACCGAGAACTGACTGGCAACGTCCAAGATGGCACCTACAGTGTACTGACACTTCCAATGCCATCTTGGGAAGGGCTGAGCATGCTCAGTTTGTTTTTTAACTTACCAGCCTGGGAAGATGCCATGCTTTGCGGGACCCCCTCTGAAGGGTAAGTACCCCACCTCTGACCCCCCTGCTAGGCCCCTGCCCCCTTAAATGCCCCAAACCTGAGTCCTTTCTAGGCCCCCACCCTCTTTCCCAGGTCCATGCTGCCTATTCCCTCCCTCTCCAGGCCCCAGTGCACTATTCTCTCCATCTGGCCCCCTGCCTGCACTTGGCCAAGGTTTGGTCAAGTCCTGAATTTTCAGGAAAGTTCTTGGAAAGTTGGAACTTGGCAATTTGAGGCTGAATGCCCTAGCCCTCCATAAATTCCAGAAAAAAACGAGAACCAAGTTACAGACATAGTCTGGGTCCCACATATCTGAAAGACTGCCTGTCCTTCCATGCCCCATTGTGGCTCATGTGCCTCTCTGTAGGTACTGTCTGTTAGCCTGTTCATATAACAAGAGCTCGCAGGGAGGTGTTCTTGGTTGCTGCCCTGTTGCTATGGAAATTCATTTGAGCCCAGGCCTAGGTGTCTTCCGGAGGTGGTGTAAAACATTTTTGTTTGAAAAGGCATTTGGTGGGTGGGGGTAGGGGTTTTTGAGGTGTGGGTGTGTCAGGGCTGGGTCTTGAACCTCCAGCCCTGGAGGGTTGGGAAGCACTGCCTTAAGGGCTGGTGTTATCGTAGTTGCTGGTAGTGGCTTAGTCCTCCTTCCCTGTGTCCTCCCCTGTGGCTCTGCCCTCTGTGTGGCCACACCCATCCCCAGCTGTGCCCTGTTTCCCTAGTCCTGCCTCCCAGCTTCCTGATTGGCCACAAGGACCATTTATACCATGGAGTGGCCGCGGGACGCTGTGGGAGCAACTGCTCTTACCCCTTGTGTGCAAGTCCCTGTGTGATGTCTTGTGCACCCTACCTTTTCCTGCTTGTGTCAGTGAGTCTCCCTTTCTCAGTGTGCTTGTGAGTTCCTGTGTATGTGTGTGAGCCTTGGACCTGCCTCTTTTTCCTTTTGTGTTGGCCGTTCGGGTGTCTGGTTAGTCTTGCCCTCCCTGTTGTGCTCTGTGTTCTCCCCATTGCTTGTACTCTCCTGTAGCTCTGTTCCCCATGGCTCTGTGCTTTCCTGTAGCTCTGTTCCCTGTTGCTCTGTGTCCCCCACCCCCACCCATTGCTTTGTTCCCCATTGCTCTGTTCTTCCCCGGAGCTCTGTTCCCCACTGCTCTGCGCTTCCCCATTGCTCTGTTCCCCACTACTCTGTGCTTCCCCGGAGCTCTGTTCCCCATTGCTCTGCGCTTCCCTGAAGCTCTGTTTCCCATTGCTCTGTGCTTCCCCATTGCTCTGCACTTCCCCGTAGCTCTGTTTCCCGTTTGCCTTCCCCGTGGCCTTGTGTTTCCCATAGTCGGTGTTCCTCTTAGTTTTGTTGGGTCTTGCTCTCCCTTAGCTGTGCCGTGCCTTGCCTCACTTCTCTATCACTATAGAGAAGTTCCCTCCTTTCCCTCCCTCCTTTCCTTGCTTTTCCCTTGTACTGTCTTTAACTCGCTTCTCCCTGGCCTGTATCTTCTCTGTTGATCTTGGAATGTCTCTGTCCCTTCCCCTTTGGGACCCTTCTCTTTCCTTTCTGTAACCACAATGATGAGCCGTGCACTCTGAGGTCGGGTTCCCCGGCTGGTAACATGAAAGCTGTCTCGAAACACCTAAGAGACTGGCTGAGAGGTTTTTCCTTCCTGATATCTCTCCTATCTGGGTTCCCTGGGCCCTTCCTATGGTTACCCCCCTCCAGGTATAGGTTCCCTCATCCCCGTTTTCCTGTTAGTCTAGGTTCCTACTCCCCTCCTCCCCTGACAGGGTGCTGGATATGGGAAATGGGCAAGATGGTATTGGGTGTTTTGTGGGGGGTTCATGGAAGGGTTGGGGTTTTTTTTTTAGGATTTTTTAAATTTATGTTAATATTTTTACGATTTGTGAGCCACATTGAGCCTATAAATTTAAAGGGAGAATATACATTTAAATAAATAAATAAATCTGCAGTGCAATGTTAGTTATGAATCCACTTCCATGGCTCCACAATGTATCACTCTAAACAGTGAAAAATGAAGCAGCAAAATAATTGGCTGGGTGACAGCTTATGTCTAGAAACCCCTTACATTTGATTAAAAAAAAAATACCTGCTAACTGGATGATACAATGCCTTGCAACATCATAGTATGGGTGATTAAGGCTTATTTCAGGGTCTCCACCTGCCACTGGTGTGAGCGAGGTCTTCCTTACTCCCATTTTTGCATCTTCTGCTTCATCCTTCTGTAATTCTAAAACAACAAACATTAAAATATAACAACAACAACTTAAACCCAAACAGAAAAAATCTTGGTTTTTAATATAAAACTTTTAAATTAAAAATATCCATTCGAAAAATTGTGAAATTTATAACCTGGCTTAGGTTTCTGTGTGTACGCAATTCTATTTAAACTAGGGCTAAAATTAAAACAGCATATCATATGTGAGCAGTTTATTCAGTTAAACAAATGTATCTGTTGGGTCACTCTGGCAGAATTATGTAGTGCTATTTTGCACCACACTGCTGTACACCATGAGCATTTTTAGACATGATCCGCCCAACAAACGTTCAGGCAGCTGGGGAGGGGAGAGGGCAGGGGACGTGTGGATGTGAGTCCGCCCCATATGCTCCTCAGCACGGCCCCGCCTCCTCCCTGACAGGTGGGTGCAGCAGCCTATGAGGCCACTGTGCCCACTTGGAACTTCTCCAGCCATGGGCTGGGGTTAGTTGAAGCGGGGATGGCCAGCTCTACCACGGTCCGGGGTTGCCTACTCCTGGACAGTGGCAGGGCTTAGCATGGAATGCGTGCTGGCTGGGAGCACTGTTACACATTGACAAAGCGCGCAATAGTGTTACATGGTATCACCAAAATAAATGAAATACCAAAACAAGGGATCAAAGTGACTGAAATGCTGTAATTAAATAACTAAAATGAGAATTCATATCCCCAAATGAAGCAGGAAGTGAATAGTGCTTTCCACCCACTTCATCAAAATGGATACAAATACAAAATCAAGGACACACCCAATCCTAAATTCAGAGCTCCAATTTGCACACAGGTGGCATGTACACTGCATTCTTTACAGAGGGGTTGCATGTAGGTTGCACACACATTTGCACACACCCTTTTGTGGTTTTGGATTGGGCTGTAAATTTGTCAAATTCAGTATTCCCAGTATATTTGGGTGTTTTCAGACAAGTGCATTTCCCACCCAGTATTCACTGGTTAACCATTGGTTACCAGTGGGGTTTTCACACAAGCCTGGTGGGTACTGGGTGAGGAGGCGCTTGTCTGAAAGCGCCTTCATTTCAGTCTTAATTTTAACAGAATGACTACCTCCCAAACATTTGTTACAGCAAAGAGTTCATAGAAGGTAAAATAATGGTGGTTTAAGACTTACAAAAAGCATTTATCTGTCAGGATAACCTATTCTGTATAGTTACTGTATGTAAAGAAAAAAAAATCATATCAACTGTAAATCTACTTTTAATAGGTAGGTTATATTATGCTGCTTACTTCATGACTAACACTTGGGAAATGATTATCTAGTTGCCATAATAAAGTGCTTTTTGGTCTGAGCTCTGTAGAAGATAGTAGCAATAAAAACACAGTTAAAGTATGAATTTCCCTCTCTTTCTCTCTCCCTCTCTCTGTGTAAACAAAGAAATACTAAACCCAAAATCATGTTTAAAATCAAAACAAGGCAAACGAGGTTGTATTTTGCTTGAGAATTTTGTTTCTGAATACTGCAATCATAGTAAAAATATAAGGAAATTGAAAAAATAATATGAGTAGAAGGAGAAAAGATTTACACATTAATATGCTGAAGGAGGAAAAGAAATCACATGGTGAACAATTGAACCCATAAAATCTGAGGTCACAAAGAATCCACTCATATTGAAAAGGCGGCACTGACCTGACAATTTATTTTACATAAAAATCGCAGTCACACATTTAAACCAAAATTACATACAGACATGCAGTGTGTCACTGTGCAAGGTTATTTTGCACAGTACTTATCAGACATGGACAGTTTCCAATTTCAAATGCTGATATATGAGTTTATAATTAACTCAAACTGACAGACTGTTTTAGACACACATGGTATGGAACAATAGATTGAAAGCAAACACTGATACTCAATTGTACTTCTGTAACATGCAGTGATTAAAGAGGCAATAACATACTCAAGAACAGTTTTGAGACTAATTGCCTTGAACTGGTTGAAATAATTTCAGATTCCACCCCCACCCTCCATTTGGAAAAGCAGGAAGGAGGTGGCAGAAATGAGCCTCCCAATAAAGACTCACAGTTACAATCTGAGAATGAACCAAGCACTCTTTCCCACCTATAAAGGATAAGAGTTTATCGTTTTAGGAGTCATAATACAGAACCATCACTTACTACTGGTACGGTTATTGCTCTTAACCTGAGATAGCATGGAGCGCCAGGGGCCTGATCCAAAGCTCTCCAAGTCAATGGGAACCGCTGGCTCAGGTCCCAGGAGAATAGGCCCACCAGCTGCTGCTGAAATACATGATGACAGGGAAAGGAAAGCAAAGAGACAGAGCAGGGAAGAAAGAGACACAGAAAATATAGATTGTGAAAGCTCCCACCTCTGTGGCTCAATCAGAAATCCTCAGAAGTCAGATTTCTTTTTTTGTTTTAAAAGACGATTTTTCAAAGTGATGGGCTCCCATGTGATAGCCACATTGCTCTGTTCTCCTAACGTCTTCCAAGATAACATGCAATACCTAGGTTCATTCAATACTTGTCTCTTTGGAGTAATGACTTCCATTTGTGCCACAATGTGCGATGATAGCAATATTCCAATAGCCTCGCATTTCATTGGGACACATATACCAATAATTCATAAAAACTGCATGTATTAAACTAACCTTCAATGGCTTTAATAGGTACACACAGCAATGAAACAGCACAAAAAAGTTACTGGGAAGTAAAATAATAATTTACTACAAAGACATAAGCACAACAAACAACAATATTAATTACTATATTAAAACACAACATCAGAACAAAATAATCCTGACGTGTTTAGAGACGAAGCTCTTCTTCAGGGCAGTCTACAAATAAAATGGAAGTACAATGTAAATGAGATACAAACATAGTGGGTGCAATCTTGCGGCCCTCGCAAACTGCGCCTACATGAGGCACAGAGAAAGATCGCAGGCGCTCAGGCACACACGCGCCCCACCAGCACAACAAGCCACGCGTGGCAATGGCGCGTCCCATCCGATGCGACCCTCTGAGCCCACACACCCTGCAGCCCGGGGGATGGAGCAGGAGCCGTGTCTGCTTCATCCCCTGGGCTGCGGGGTGGTGGGCTCGGGGGTCGCAGCAGCGTGGGTCATGCCGTTGCCCTGCGTTGCTTGCTGCACGCACGCCTGAGCACCCGTCGCCCAGATCACCAACTGCGCCTGCCGCCGGTGTAAGCCGGCAGCAGGATTGCACCCTGAATGTGTAAACTGGACTGACACATAAAACATAGATAGGACAATACCAGACACCAACAATATTGGATGCCAACAATATCTTGAGTAAAAAGTAAAGAAAGAGAGTGGGTCAATATTCATCAATATACTGTGATCAGGCCACAGTATCTGGCAAGGCCACAGTATATTGATGAATATTTACCCACTCTCCTCTTTCTTTACTCTTTACTCAGGACATTGTTCGCATCAATATTGTTGACATCTAGTATTGTCTTTATATTATAACTTCAGAAAGGTAATACCTATCTATGGCCCTTTTCACACAAACACTCTGAACACTGATAAAATGAGTGTTACATTTTATTATACATGTTGCAGGGCACCCATAGAGCACGCATGCAGCCCTGCAACATGTATAATAAAATGTAACACTCATTTTATCAGTGTCTGTGTGAAAAAAGCCTATGTTTGAGACTCTCTCATTTACATTGTACTTCATTTTATTCATAGACTACCCAGAAGAAGAGCTGTGTCTCGAAACGCGTCAGGGTTGTTGTTATAAGTTCTGACATTGTGTAATTGACATTGTTATTTATTGTGCTTATGTCTTCGTAGTAATTTTACTTCCCAGTAACATTTTTGTGCTGTTTCGTTGCTGTGTGTGGCTGTTACAGGCCTTATCCCCTTTTCTGGGTCTGTTTTAATAAGGTACACACATCAGCATAGCGCTTGTAACTCAGACATTACAAAATGAACTGGAAGTTTCTCCCTTACGAAAAAGACTGTCTTAAATCATTTGTTATTTTTCAAAATTACCATTTTGAAGTGAAATAAAAAATACTTACCAATTTCCGCTAATTTCTCAAAGTCTATTTCAGACATGCTTTCTGTAAGAATTAGTTTATGTAGATCTTGATGTTGGATAGCTGCGGGCTTGTATGTTTCTTGCTTCTCAATCAATTCTAAACAACAACAAAAAATACACAGTTACCATCAGTGTGGGAAGGAAACTTTACAACAGCAGACCTGCTACTTCTGTTTATATTGTCTATGGCTATAATTAAAATGTCCATGCCATAATTATCGAACAACTGGAAGCATTTTTTTGTTTTTTGTTTTATAGCAATGTTACCCTAAATAGGACTTTAACAGGCTTTGATATACTCCATACTGAAGTGCATAAGTGCAGGATAACAGGGAATAATAATCGTGCATAATATCAGGGAGTCTCCACTGAGGTCGATATTGTTTTTTTATTTCAAAATACATATTTAATACAAATTATAAATATAAACAACAGAATTAAGAAATGGGCAGCAATACTGTTGCAAAGAAAAAACACTTAGCCAACTTAGTCTCATTATAGCTGGATGCATTTACAGTTCTTTTACTTTATTTGTACCTTAAAAAACCCAAAACCTTTGCAATTCATTTTAATTCATGCAAAGCTATCCATTCTACAAAGAAGAAAATATGTATCAGCCTCTGCAGCAAATATTTTAGTTTGACGAAACTTATTTTATATAACCAGATTCATATAAAATCAGTTTTAATGAAAAAAAATTAAGTGGACATTAGAACAGAAAGCGAGCAGAAAAAACAATGTTGTATGTGCTGCCGGTTAGCACAAGCGCACAACATATTTTGCAAATATAAATTAAGCTATACAGTACATATAAGATATTTTATGATATGTAAACGGATGAACAGGGAGATTTAATGGCTTTTCCAAGTTCAGAATGGCTTATTGTCAGGAATCGGGTACAAAGGCTGAAGTTCTGTTTCCCAAATCCCTGTTCTAATCAGCAGACTACACTGGGTGAAAACAGACAAGACATTGCCCCACATTAGCCCAGAATTCACCTGCCTATATGTTAGGGGTCTGCCAGATGTTCACCCACTCCCACTACAGGGCAGGCAGGTGACTGCTACCTGACATTCCACCCAGAGACGGTGGTGAACACAGCGCTGACTAAGGCCGACCCAGCGTGGCTCGTGTCCCTGCCATCTGTTAGGTCCCGCACAGCCACGCTGCAGGGGGCGGGTAACTGGAAAGGGGTGGGGTGGGCAGAGACAGGGCCAAATGCCCACCCGTGTGTTTGGTTCCCCATTCCATCCCATAGTGCGGGGAAAGTGAAGTAACTGTCCACCTTCCCGGATTCACCACAGGGGGCCTGCACATTTGTTCTGCTCTACATGCTGGCCCACGGAGTGGTGGCTGCGGTGCCCCTCTTCAGGGTGGCATGGGGATCTGACCAGCTGCTGTCCTGTTTGTTTTCACCCACCACCTCTTTTAAATGTATTTCAAACTCTTCCCATGTTTTGATTTTAACATCAAAATCAAATTCTGATTTTAATATCATTTAACATTTTTGTTGTTGCTCTTTTTAAAAGAGTTCTATAACATAGGTAAAATGGAAGGTTAACTGTGGGAACCTCCTTCCTCCTGGCCTGAGCTTAGGTACAAACAATGGGCATTTTTACAAACACCTTAAAGTTCTGGATTTTTCAATCTTCTGGGTTTACAAGTCCACAAGTAAGTTCTGGATGCATTTCTCTCTCTCTCACACACGCGCACACACACACACACACACACACACACACACACAGCCCCGAGGCAGTTCCTGGATGCATTCTTCACACAAACACTGCCCTGAGGCAACATAAAGTAGCCGCAGCTGTAGACATGACAAGCTGCCATGGAAACCAAGTGACCACAGCTGCCTGGAGCAAAGCAGTTTACCAGGAGAACGTTTTACACACAAAAGTTCTGGGAGAAGTTCTATGCAGAAGTTCAAAGAGCTGGATGTTTAAGATCTGGGTGAGTGATTTAGACATACAGAATGTTCAAGATGTAACAGCAAACATGCAGGAGAAATGTTGAAAGGTAGAGGACTATTTTGAGTACTGGCATGCAAACAGGCAGATCACTCAGATGAACAGTTCTGAATGTCAGTATTGTTACATCCTACAGCTCCGAAGCAAGAAATATGTTTCCAATAAAATGCATTGACAAATGACACATATTAATAATTAGTATTCTGTACCTGAACTAGAACCTTGATTCAGCCAAGCACTTAGCATGTGTTTATCATTAAGCAGATGACTGCTCCCAACACCTGTTTTTACAAAAAAAAAAATTAAAAAAATTAAGCAAATAAATAATTCATGGTTTGATGAATTGAGACCCAGGACATTCATTACATGTAGTCATGAACACAATGTTAATTTTATGCATGAACCCAATATTCAAAAGTCCTGCTGATGGCTAACCTCAGAACAGACCTTTGCCAATCTTGGAAAAGTTGTTTGCAATGCTTGAGCTCTCCTTTTCTTTTGGTTTCCTTGTTTACAAAGAACCCATTCTCCCAGAAGGGCCTTTCCCCATAAATGTAGACATGAGCCCCCATGTCAGGTTCTGGGGGGCCACAGGTCCCAACACCTGCAAGTCTCATGGAGCAGGGACTGATGGCCAGGTAAGGGTAGTGGATGCAGGAGCTGAGGAGGACATCCAAAGCACTGATGGAGCTGGACAAGGAGATGGCAAACGGGGGGTGGGAGAGACTTGCAGGTGGTCTGGGCAAGGCAATCTTCTTATTTCCTCATCTGACAGACAGGGATGGGTACTAGGGTAGTGCCTAACTGCATCAGCTCTGGACGGTCTAGTTCACTGGGAGGCCCGTGTTATGTGTAGGGGAAAGTCCAAGAATGGAGAAGCCCTTCTTGTCGCTCTTGGCAACACTCTCTTAGCTTCTGATCAATCCTCAGACAGAGGGCAATAAAATCATAAAGACATGCAGCTGTTTCCACCTGGGCCAGCTCATCCTTTATATCATCATTTAAACCTCACTGAAAGTGGAGGAGCTGGGCCTTATCGTTCTAGGCAATGTCCACCACTAATGGTCAAAATTACGCTACATAGCGAGCGACAGTCCCACATCCCTGTTGGAGGTCTTGCAGAGTGGCTTCTGCTACCTGAAGCATTGGGGGGTCACCATATAACACATCCATGGCTTTTAAAAACTGTTCATATTTGTCCAAACAAGGGCTAGAGGTCTATAATCGAGTGGAAGCCCAGGTCAGCGCAGGACCAGCCAACAGGCTAATGATCAGTTCCACCTTGAGCCTATCAGTGCCATAGGTTTGAGGCTGCACAGTAAACAGGAGCCAACATTGATTCAGGAACCCCCAATATTCCCAAGACTCCCCTATGAACCTATCTGGAAGGGGAACCTTGGGCTCCTTCATGCTCACCATAGCCACTAGCAGAAAGGCTCGGTTTCATCTCTTTAAAGTATCCAGGTGTGACAAAGTCCCTCAGCAGAGACTTCTGAGCAAACTAAATAGTAATGAGATAAGAGGAAGAGTCCTGTCATGAATTGGTAGCTGTTTAAAAGATAGGAAACAAAGGGTAGGAATAAATGGTCATTTTTCAAGTTGAAGAGAGGTAAACAGCGGGGTGCCTCAGGGGTCAGTACTGGGACCAGTATTGTTTTAACATATTCATTATGGATCTGGAAAAGGGGATGAAGAGTGAGCAGTGAGATGGCTAAATTCGCATATGACAGCAAGTTATTCAAGACAGTTAAGACCCAGGCAGACTCTGAGAAAATACAGAAGGATCTCGTATGCATAGGTGAATGGGCAATAAAATGGCAAATGAAAGTCAATGTTGATAAGTGCATTCAAAAAGGCGAATGGAAGGCAAAAGGAATAGAAAATAAAAGGGAAAATATCATAATGCTACTCTATATATCTTTGGTACAACCTCACCTTGAATATTGTGTTCTCCCTGTGGCTCCTCCTGGACGGCCAGCCAGCACAGTAGGGTATATCCCCGTCACTATCAGTAGGAGGCAGACATCCAACTTTTGTGTCTCCAGTGCGGGGATTATCCTTTCCAACCCCAGTTGATTGTCTGCCTTCACACAGATAGGATGCAGGCTGGCTGCCTCCAAGAGGATCCATTCTTCAGGCAGCGGTTAAGGAGCTCCAGGTGCCAGGGGAGGAGGATTCCTCCCACTGTTCACC
>QEPC01003635.1:835220-851648 GCA_003113815.1 Sphenodon punctatus | reverse complement strand
AAGGGGAATGGGAGTGGGGGTTGTCCCAGGGGCTGGAAAGGGAAGAAGGGTTCACAGGCGCAGCTCAAGGGAAAACCAGAAGTAGGGGGCTCGGGGCTATTCTGCTAAGTCACAAGGGGGAAAGGCAACCAGGGGTGTTAGGAATACAAGCAACAACAAGCAACACAGGTTTCTCAGGTAGGTAGGAGCACAAGGGGGAAACACACAGTATACACCAAACAATTCACTAGTTTGCAGTCAGGCACTTAGCTTTCAGCAGGGTCAAAGGCAAGGGGGCCAGCTTCTCTCGCGATTACCGGCGGGGAGCTAATGCCCCGCCGGTGCTTTTATAGGCCATTGTTATTTAGCCCCTGAAAGCCCCGCCCCCTATGACGTGCGTCGCGCCGCTATGCATTTGCTACGTCGGGGCGGGGCTTGTACGTCCTCTTGTGAAGCTTCCCCCTGCAGCGTGGACCGGGCTGGCGGCGCGGTGTCTTGCAGCAGGGGCGGCGCTCTGATCCTTGCTGGGGGAGGTTCTTCCGGGGTTTCCCCTGGGAGTTTCTTTGAGCCCCGCTTCACCCCCCGATCCTGGCCGTGCAGCATGACACCTTGGTAGGGTAAGATGCTTATTTAGGGACTCAACCAGTATAGGTTAGGAATGCGTTATGTTTACCTTTGATTTCTAGTAACCACTCTGTATCAACAATCTTGCTTATGTAATCAATAAACTGACTTCTTATCTTTATGAAGAAGTGTCTGCGTCTAACATTGGAATACAAGTGAGCAACAAGAGTTCTCAAGCTCTTGTGAACCCAGAGATTAGAGAGTCTGTAAATGGGAAGGATCAGGCCCTTGGGTGACAAAGGGGTTGTCCCTGCGGCAGGCCTGAAACGGCCAGAGAAAAAAACTGATTCAAGTGGACTGTACGCGAGGGAAACTGAGTCACTCAAACCCGGTAAAGTGGGGGTGAGGACCTCCAACCCGTGACAGACACACAATAAGAGAACAAGGGGACACTCTCTGAAAATAAATGGTGGCAGATTTAAAACAAATAAAAGGAAGTACTTTTTCACTCAGTGGACAATACAGTTGTGGAACTCGTTGCCAGGGAAGGTAGTGAAAGCGAGCACCATAACTAGCTTTAAATGGAAAAAAGATAAATTCTTAGAGGATAAAGCCATAAATGCTTACTAGTTGGGGCTTAAACCCTTGGCTTCCGGTAATTGGGAGTGATTAGCAGGAGACAGGCCACACCTCAATGACCTGTACTTGACTTCTCTCAAGTTACTGTCAGAAACAGGATTCTGGGCTCGATAGACCATGGGCCTGAACCATTAGGGCACTTCTTATGTCCTTATGCCTTCAGGGTCACATTCTCTTCCTTGAGGGTGGTAACCGCAAACCCTGCAAAGAAGCTCTAATTAGGGCTGATGCGGCAGCAGCTTTTACCGCGCCGCGATTCCGTTCCGCCATTTCGGAACTGCCTGCGCCACACCACGACTTTTCTGCGGATATTCCGCTAATTCCGCCGGAATTCTGCAAATCGCAGAAAAATCGTAAAATTGTGGAAAAATTGCGGAAATCGCGGAAAGCCTCTACTCCGCTATTTTTTGGCGCTGGCGGAATTGCGGAAATCGCGAAAATGTCATGTTTCCACGATTCCACTAAGTTGCGGAATTAAATAAGCGGAACCGCGGAATGAAACCGCGGAATGAAAGCCTCTGCCATGCCGTTCTACTAATTGCGGAAACACTGTTTCCGCCGGAAATAGCTACCGCTGTGATATTCCGCTACAGCCCTAGCTCTAATCAAACTAACCAAAGTCAAATTTTGATTTTGTTACCAAGGCAGTGCTGGGGAACCTTTCCCCTCCCAATGACCACTTTGAAAATTAGTACATGCTTTGAGGGTGTCAGGGGATGCGGGGGAAGGATGGGGATTCAGGCTCACTCTCGCACGCTGGCAACACGCACCCAAGCTCTGTCCCCACAGGGAAGGGGGGAAATGCCCGTCAGGATAGTGTAGTGGCCCAATATGTCTCAGAGAGACGGGGCCTTTCTCATCATAGGGCGCAAAGCAGCAACAGGAGGCCTAACACAGCCACACAGCGCTCACTCTCCTGGGAAGGGGGGAAATGGAACAACTGGTGAAGGAACGGGTGATAGGTGACACGGAGGGGGCCTTGGATCGAGGGAAACAGGGAATTGTCACGCACTCCAGGAGGGGGGAGGAAACCAGGTCGAGGAAGGGAAAAGGTCTTGCACTGTCAATTGCTCGCTCTCTCTCTCTCTCTCTCCAATGTTGTCTCTCACAATGTCAGGGAAATAGGGAAACGGGACACAATTACACCACACTCAACCCCTAAATCTGTACAAGCACCTCCCTCCCACACACAATATCAAAAACAATGAAAACAATCGCAACACTTACTTAGCTTTGGGGCCAGTCCCTCACTCTGAGTTCCCTGCGCCGGCTTAAGAAGGCCTAGGCACGTCTCCTGGTGTGTTCTAAGGCGCGCGGAGCGCCGCAACAGCTGTGCCGGTGGCCCCACCCCCTGCGCTGCTGGGGGCAGAGACGTGGCGTTGGGCTCTGCAGGACCCGTTGCCTTGGCAACAGTCCATTGCGGGGAGGCGTTCTCCGCCGTGCGGTGCCCGGGAGTGAGTGTGGGGGCCGGAAGGTGAGTCCCCCCGGCTGGTAGTGCTGCACCACGGCCCCTGACCCTGACAGAGGGCCATGTAGAAATTGGGGCGGGGGCACTTATTTATTTATTTCATTAAATTTATTAGCCGCCCCCTCATGCCTACGGCATCTCGGGGCAGCTTACAACATCATAAAAACACAATAATAATAAAATCAACAACAATAAAAACACCGAACCCACGACAATTTATAAAACATCACTAAAACCACTTGAGGACTGTAAGGAGGGTCTACTTTCTGTATCTGTGACATAGTTCCACCCCTTATCCTTGCATGCATGCCCTCATCTCTGCTCTTACCCGAACTCAGTCTTTCAGTGCCTGGGAGTAGGAACTGGATCCAGGGACCAAATCCAGGAATTTGGAAGAGTACTACATAAAAACTAGCTGTGGACCACATTTGTTTTCCAAGCCTGAGGTTCCCCACTCCTGAAGTCATGTTTTGAACATGCATTCACCATGCTGCAAATTCAGTCTTGTATAGTTGTCAAAGGAAAGAAATATAGTATTTTGGTGGTAAACTAAATATCACAACTATTTTAAAAATGCAGGGACTAAAGTCACACCATATACTCAATGGTGAAGTTAATTATGGGGAGCTTTTATTCTTTATCTGCACAAATAAAAGTAAACTGTGTGTGTGATCAGAACCATCAGCTATGCAATAGTGATATTTACCACAGCATTTATTAACAATGCCACCCCACATTAATAACTTCTATATGAGGGTGTGACCTTTAATAAAAGAAAAATGGTACTTAAATTTTATTCATGAAACAAAATAGTCCTAAGCTCAATCTTGGGTCAGAATTCCATACCATACAGTTTTTCATAACAAAGGCTTTCATCCTGTAATTGTATGTACTGACACACGGATCTGCAGCTTGTAGTATCAGGCCCATATATATTTTAAATGGAAAAGAAAATGTAAGAAGCCAGTATTTAACACCTATGCTATAAAGCTTAATAATGAATACTTATGAAATAAAAACAACAAAAACACTGCATGAGTTACATCTGGAGAATTATTTTCTGGCAGATTACCCTTAAAAATAATCATTTGTGGGGCCCCTGACCTTTGCTGTAGTGCATGCTATAAGAGTCTAGGCATGTAGAGGAGAGAAAGCCAGACCACAAAAAAGCTAAACACGTGCAAGAGGAAATAAAACATACTGCCCAGTCCTTAAAGTGCTCCACCATCACAAGCTGCAGTATCAGGCTAATAGTCTTCCATACTATACTTCCCTCATTAAACCTCAGGCTGGGAAACATCTTGTAAATAGTTTTCACCTCCAGACCCTGCAACATGGAAAAACAAACTCCTGTTTAATACTCACAGGGCCATTCCTTCTTGCTGTAATAAAAGTAATCTGAACAAACAGATTTAAACGGCCTCCTAAATCGCCATATAAAGTCTGATTTCTATTGGATTAAATTATTGTACAAGTAACTGCAACTACTGCGGTGTTCAGTACTTTCCAGACATTTCATGTTCAAGTTACCAGGATGCCAAAAACAATTTAGATGAAGTAAAAGAAGAAGGGGGATGGGGAAACAACCATCTGCCTGGTTTTCGTCTTTATTGTTCCCTTGGGGCTGCAATTAGAAAGTTTCCAGTTACAAGACAGATTTACTGTAGCACCCTAGGAAATTGATTTCCCCTTGACCGCAGCATTCTCTGTTCCTAAGAGATAACATAATCTCCTTAATAGCATTCTATGCCAAGTATCACAGTTTCTAGTAAACTGCCAGACTTAACTCCCTCCCCCACCTAAAAAAAAATCTGTTTGATAGAAATTTGGAAGCATTTTACAACGAACCACAATCTGTATCCCTCCACCATGCAAGGTTATTACTTGCTGACATCCCTAAAAGATTGTTAACTTGTAAAAAATGAAAGCAGTCGCACGTACAGTAGTCTGATAATGAACTAGCATCAATGGATATTTCAGACAAAGGCAAGGGATTCCTCACAGTGTTTGTTGATATGTCAAACTCTTTGATGCCTCCTCTTTTTGTTCCTCCAGCTGTCAGCTATGTTTCTTATTCGAATTTAATAGAATGCTTTTGCACTTAAACTTTTTTCTTACATCTCTGCCCTCTACTGATAATTCTTTGTCACTTTTAAAAGGCATAAAACAGCTTACCAGGTTACATTAATATGAAGTGCACATTTTTATCAGGTGGAAATAATACACCGGATCAACATTTGTTCACAAGATGTTAAGCAGACAAACTAAACTTGAGAGAGCTGTTTCAAAGGATTATTAATAAAAAATACAATAACTTTACATTTAGATCGAGCCATCCCAAGAGAATTACTAACGCTTACACGTACAGGCTGAGTTGTTAATACATAGTGAATAATTTAACACATTTTGCTTCCCCCACCCCTCTTTAATGGATTGTCTGCAAGTAGTTTATGATATACTCAGTTTATCCACCACTTTATGTTGACTACCAATTCCTGGTCTATAAATTTCTTAGGATTAGTTCCCTGATAGTATTTACCTATTAAAGCTAGAGCTGAATTTTTAAAACTTAGATTTTTTTCCCCATTACAATTTATTATTTACTGGTAATTAAAATTGCCACCTTCCCTCAGGCTTTGACTGGAAAGGGTAGGGTCATGCTGCCAGGTGGTTGCGAGCCAAAGGTATTCACCCACCCCTTTCCAATGTGACCATGCTCCTTTGGAGTATCATGAAGTCTGAGCAGTTCAAAGGAGAGCCCAGAGAAATGAGTGCCTCACCCGGAGCCAATGGGTTAAAACCAGGATACTCTGGATGAAATCCAGAAGGGTGGCACTGGTAACTAACTACTGGTAACAAGTTTTACAGAGACTTATATTTTGATTATACATGGAATATTAAAATAAAACAGCCTGATTCTTAGCTGTGATGGAACCAAATTGCACAAGGCTTCCCCTGCCCCGCCTCTTTTTTTTTTGGGGGGGGCAATATTTGTGTTTTGGAATAGCAACATTTTATTTCATCCCCAGGAGGTTTTGCTGGCTCCTCCTTAGGGTACATGTGTGTCTATGGCCACAACAAGCTATTGAAGTTGTAAATTGCTACTAAATGTTAGAATTTGGGTCTTGTCCTCTGCAATGGAATATACTGAAGGCTGTGACACAGAGCTTGTATTAGGATTCGATAAAACACAAAAAGACCTTTTGGGGTTCCATATTCAAAACACAAACACTAGGGCTGTGGATTTGGGATCTGAGCAAACCCAAAATTTACTGGGAAACATGGCATCTGAGGTCTCAAACTGGGGCCCCAAATTGCAGCACATATCCAGCTCAGAGTCGGGCTGCTTTCCAACTCTTAGTTTAACCACCTGCTTGGGAACCTGTAGTGAGTCCTCCGCAACTGCGGGGGTCACTGTTGTCTCAAAACTGAAGTCTCAACTTCAAGCACTGCAGCCAGACCCAGCCCAGTGGAGACCAGCTAAGTCTGGAAGAAACGGTGAGTCCCCAAGTCAGTGACTCACCACCCCACAGCAAATGATGCCACATGTACCATGCCCACTTCTCAAGCCAGCAACCTTCCCTGAATCTAGTCCCATGCCCCATTCCCCAAACCACTTCCCCCTTCCCTAAACCAGTAACCCCCTCTAGCCAGATCCATGCCCTGTTCCTACCTCCCCAAGCTAACATCCTCCCTACCAAGTCAGCCGTATTCTTTACCCTCCCCCAAACCAGTGCCCTTTTTAAAATTGGTAGAAGATTTAACAGCATTTTCCTTTCTTTATAGGCCTGTCAAACTGGCAGAGCCCAGCTGTGCTTCTGCACCGAAATCATCTCTACGCAGGCCCCGTTTGTCATGTGTTTTCCACATTGGTGGCAATGCGGAAGATGCAATGAACGTGGGCAAAGATAAAAATACAAATAAACCCGAATACTAAAAACATAGATACAACTGCAGATACAAATACTTGACCCTGTGCACAGTCTTAGGGAGTATAGTGTTCTCCATGTGAGGATGTCCTCCAGGGTTAGGTGAGAGGTCCAAAACCTAAATTGGTATTGCACACTTTGTTCCGTCAGCAGAAGAGGCAATAAGAAAATGAAGTAGCGAGAATATAACCAAGATAATTCAGACGTTTATTTGAGGGAAATTTTTGGAATAGTTGTTCAGTTTATCCCATTTAATATGTTTTAGTCAAGGTCCTGCATATTCTGCAAAAAACCCTTTTCCAAATTCTAGAACTCAAGCATGCAAATTACTTTCCCAGAATGCCATTCCATCAATTTGGGGCATTTTTGAAAACCCGCAGAATGCCAAACACTGAGCAAGGTGCTCTTCTCTCCAGTGGGGAGATGTCTGCTCGTCTTTGGCAGCTGTGCGCTGCGGCCACATGACTGATCATCATACGACAGCACTTGACCATTCCAACACCTCATTGGCTAGCTCACCATGCTGCCCACTGAGGCTGGAATTCTGTGCTACTAGAGGTCGTTCCTGCAAGAATTTAGCCAAGTGCCAAATTTCATAAATATGGCTGCCATCATGACAGTGCAGGATTCATTGGGTTCTGGTTGTAGGTTATATGTTGTCTACTCATTATAAGGCTCCCTTTTCTGTTTAGGTTATAACTCTGCAGGAAAGAGCAGAATCCACTTACATAGAACCATCTGTTCGATGGTATTTACCATGGCATTATCCAAACAGTTCTGCTCTCACTTCCTCAGGCATAAAAGACTTCTTCTCCGCTTATGTCTCCTCGCGGCCTCTAATATCAGCTGGGAGCAATCTTTTGCAGGTTCCATCTTTGCAACACATCCATACAGTAAAGACGCAAAAAGAGGCATTCTCACTCTCAGGGCTGCACGACAACCCCCTCCCATTGGAGGTTTGCCCTAGCATCTTCCGGAGGCAAAGCAAGACTTTCTTGTTTGGCCAGGCATTTAACAGGCATGCTTAGGTTTTGGGATGTATTTTATGGGTATTTTACATCTAGTTTTATTTATTTTTTATATCTCTGCTTTTATATTAGATATATTATTAGCTGCCCTAGGCTTTTGGGGATTATACCGGGCCTTGACCTCAAATGGCTTGTAGTTTCCTGCCATGCTCAACTGGGACCAATCAGTCACCTTCCCTATTGGCCCATTAGCCATTTGGGTTGTTAAAGCATACAGCTCCTTGCCTGCTGCTCAGGAGGACTGCCTCCCTGCACAGACTTACTACAACCTTCTTGTGGGCCTGACCCTGAAATGACTTAGGGTCCTCTGTTACACAAGAATTAAAAAGGATTAAACCTCTCTCTCATAAGAATGTCTATATAGCTTCCTATCTTAGCCCATAATTTTCATCTCTCTCTGTTTTTAGAATTGCTAATGAAAATTGAGGAAGTGGTGGCAATACAAATTAGTCTTTTACATTTATGCCACAAAGAGTCTCCATTTTGTGACACAGAATTTATGTAAAAATATTTCTGGCTCTGGAGTTAGAATCGGAAATTTCACGTTAAAAGGGAGTAATGAAGAAATTATAAAAGAGGGTGTTAAAATATACTCTATTTTTAAAACAAAAACCCAAACCCAATACTTCCAAGTAATTTTTTTAGATTCCAAGCATCAGCTTTCTGTGCTCATCAGAGAGCGATTGAAGGGCGCGCACGAAGGTTAATTTCTGAGATGGATTGAGATACAGACTTCCTTGAAAGCTAAGAAGACAGACAAGCTTTTGTGCTCCATCATGCCATGCTACACATTGATCAAACGGAGCAGATTTCTTTGAAAGCAATTTTCTACCACTCTCATTCATTCAGTGCTAGAGTTGGAAAATACAAGATTGCTGGTTTATTTGGTCAGAAATATATACCATTTTAAACCAGGAAAGAAACCAAGCTTGCTGAGCTGCTCCCTCAAGATTAATACGCAGAAAGCTACCAGACGTTACCCTAACACAAAATCCCAGTAACTTTGTCCTACTGCATTGGGCCTTGCACTACAAATGTACATTCAAAATCCCGTGTCGGAACCAACAATGTGTGTTGAAATAGCAATGGTGGGAAGGGAATTCAGATAATTATTTTATAAGGCATGGCACTGACATCTAGAAGTATGCTTCCTGTCTGGCGGAATTTAATGGATTTTGATTCTGGGACGTTTGATGCTATTTGGTGGACTCAATGGCATAACTTAAATTGGTAGCTTCAGTCAAGGTCATGGTTATCCATGTGGATACCATTACCCAGCCAATTTGAGGGGTTTGTATTCCACAAGCCCTTCAGCTAGTATCTGCATAGATAATCAGCACAGCTGGGAGGCAGTGTGGGGGATTTCCACTTACCTTAAACCCCATCCCCTTTGTCATCTGTGCAAACAGCCCCCCGAATAAGAACTTCTGGTTCATGTTAAGGGGGCCTGTTTGCATGTGCATAGGCCCCCAGAGGCAGCTGGCATAGGCTACAACAGACCCAAAACAGCCATGGGAGTGCTGCTGCCTCTCCCAGCCCCCAGGATAAAGGTAAGAGAAATCCCCTGTCCCCCATGCCACCTTACTTCTTTCCCCTATGCTGCTTCCTGTATCCTAGAGCAGAAGTGGGCAAACTGTGGCTCTTTAGCCCTGTTGTGGTAAATGGATATGGCTCTTAGAATTAGGAAACTTTGCCCACTCCTGCCCTAGAGGATTTGTTAACCACCAGCAAATCCAATGGTATGAGGATAGCCTGCAGTTATGTGGTGAACTATTCACATACCATCAGATTAGCTAACAGCAACTCAGCTCATCATTTCAGTTCTACCTCACACTCTCCCCAGCCCCTTTCCCTAGTAGATTTGCTAGTCATTGGCTAATCTAAGGGTATCCAGATAGCTATGAAGCTAGATTATCCAAATACCAGCAGATTAGCATGCCTTCTTATTCCTGGGCTGCAAGGACCTCCAAAAAACCTGAATCATACTAGCAGAGTTTATCAGTCTATTTAAGAATCTTTCATGGCTCTCCATTACTACCGTATCTGAGCAACTCACAAACTTGAGTGGCCCATAATACCCATACAAAACTTATATTGTCTCCATTTTACAGATGGGAAACTGAAGCAAAGAGAGACCTAGCCCATGTTCTAAGAAAGATTGTTTTAACCCAAGGTAACTGCCCATACATTCACATGATGGCTAGTATAGGGTAGCCACCAGGTATTGAATCAGGAATCACTACTGGAGGCAGAGCTATCCTGGAATGCAGAAGCCTGTGTGAATGCGCCAACAATAAGGATCAGGGAACTGAACCCATGTTGAAAGTCAGTGTAGACTAGCTTTGAAGGTGCTGGACATGCACTTGGGAGACCAGAGTTCAAAGCCATGATCTAACTGGGTAGTCACTGGCAAATCACTGTCTCTCAGCCTTAGTTCCCCATCTGTAAAATAGAAAAAATAGATGTGACCTACCACCTCAAAGGTTTATTGCGAGGGTGAATTAGATGAGGATTGTCAAGCCCTTTGAACACCGGAAGTGCTATATAAATGATAGATAAATAGCTATATATAACAACATAATACAAAATTTCCAAGCTAATGCTGTTACCATTGAGTCATCTTTCCTCTAAGGTCTTTTCAGACAGGCTGTGGTGCAGGGGGGGATGGATGTGCACTACAGTAGGTGTTTGGCAAGTGGGCAGCTGTTACACAGATGCACACCCATCTCCACCTACCTCCACGCACAGAGCAATCGCCGTTTTGACCAATGGCTCTGTGCATGGGGGTGGGTGGAGATGGGTTGAGCAGATACATTTAATGAATATAAACTTCACTCCCACTGAAATCCCTGAACTTGACCCATCTGTTCACTGTCTCAGTGGGTTTGGGAGAGGGGGAAGGACTGAAAGTTTAAATGTGTAAAAAATAATAATTAAAAAAAAAATTATAGCTGGGGATGAAATAGTTGCAAGCATGCACCCCCGCCCACGCGCCGTAGTGGTCACATGGATGCCGTCCACCCATTCCCACATGTAGGCATGGGGGTGGGGTGGGTGGGGGATGTCTGGTGTGAAATGGGCCTACGTAAGTGCGTTTTCACACAAGACACTCGCCACCCATTATTCATGTTGCAGGGCACCCATAGGGCAACA
This sequence comes from Sphenodon punctatus, assembly GCA_003113815.1. NCBI lineage: Eukaryota > Metazoa > Chordata > Lepidosauria > Sphenodontia > Sphenodontidae > Sphenodon > Sphenodon punctatus. Next base: position 840,888 of record QEPC01003635.1, on the reverse strand, counting down.
CTGGAGCCCTGCAACATGTACAGTGGGTGGGAGGTGTATAGTGCGTGGGGAGGTGCTTCTCTAAAAGCACCCTAAGACTGCATAATCAACACTGGTATTGTACCCATTTTCTGAATAAATAAAGAAACTCCATGAATAAATATGGAAAAACTCATAAGCACTGCATTTTAAAAATAACATATGCTCCCTGTATTAAGCATTACTTTTAGATTCAGTTTCAGTTACAGTGAAGAGTATTTGAAATTTGGACAATGTCAGACAGCGTGTTTCCTTATTAATCAAGTCCTGATTCCTTGCAATGAAAAAAAAAAAGTATCAACTCTGTCTGGAGAGCTGGCTTGGAATGCAGATGCATTTAATGAATATAAACTTCACTCCCACCAAAATCCCTGAACTTGTCCCATCTGTTCACTGTCTCAGTGGGTTTGGGAGAGGGGGAGGGACTGAAAGCTTAAATGTGTAAAAAATAATAATTTTTTAAAAAAATTAAAGCTGAGAAAGAAAGAGTCATAAGTACAATTTGCATCTCGGAGAACATGTGTGCTGAGGGAAAAGAAAGAGAACAAAAATTTATTTAAACAAAGTATAAAAAAGAGAGCCGAACAGAGACTCCAGGCACCCCTGTAATAAATTACAAGAGCAAATATAATTAAATTGTCCCCAGGACAACAGTCTCCCTTCCCTTTCCTATCCCTGGCCCACTCCTTCCTCCAAAAACCTGCTTTTCTTCAAGCACACATTTTGCTTAGTTGTTGAACATCTTCTCTTGAAATTTCTCAGAGACTTCTTTTATGTCATGAAATCTTAGCTACCAAACTCATCGGGTATTAAAAACAGGTATGAACAAAAAATACACCTCTATGGGGGATACTCATATCTCTAAGGGCCTTTTCACACAGGCGCCCCCACCGCACACGTGGGTGGGTGGGTGGGGAGCGTCCGTAGGAATGCTGTGGGCCACCGGTGGCGGGTTGCCCGTGGGAACGCTGACGGCGGTGGGTGGGGGTGCGTGCATGCTCCACCCATCACCTACATGCGTGGAGCAACAGACTCCAATGCCGGAGACGGGTGGAGGTGTGTGGCGATAGCGCACACCCACCTCCCCACACCCACCGTGGCCCGTTTGAAAAGGGCCATAGTGGGAAAGCAAATTTTCACTACTTTTGAATGCAATTAGAAGCATGTTATGTTTTAAGTAAAGCAGGAGGAGAGAACCTGTGGTCCACGAGCCAAATCTGGCCCATGGCTGTTTTTTATTTGACCCCTTGTCAGTTCCGGAATCTGGATCTTGTTTGTTTTGAATCAGCTCTCTATCTGCATTTACTGTTATATGTTTATTCTTGTTTTTACACACCATTATCAATCAACTATGATCAAAACGTTTTTTGAAATCTCTGATGTGTGGCTTCCCCTCCTGCCCCAACAATTCCCTCCTAAGACATTACTTTCTTGTTTAAACCTTTCCTACATTTGCTCAGTCTATACTTTTGACATGTTACATGCCTGAGGAAGGGCCCCAAGTGGCCCCAAAGCTTGCATAGTATCACCAACTACATTTGATCCAATAAAAGATATTTATTTTTATTTATTTATTTTTACAATTTTGCTACCCACCCCTCCTGCCACAGGCGGCTCCAGGCGGCTTACAATTCACACCTGAATTACTTTGTCTCTATCTTTATGTTTGGGTCCAAGACAGCAATGACCCTCTGGGTGTCTTTAGACGTTACGAGATCATGGTGAACCACGGTGAATACCCACCTGTGGTCACCGTGTCTCGTACGTCTGTTCGCGGCGCGCCAGATGTTGGCCACGGTCAATCCCCACATGGGGTTCGTTTGAACCATGCTTCCTGGGCTAGCCGGGGGAAGGTCCCGGGAAGCGTGGTCAAACGGACCCCGGGCCGTGACCAAGGAAAAGTCACGTCTGGCCGCGCGCCACGGCCCGGGATCCCCGGCGGGATCCCGGGCCGTGGCACGTTCGGCCGGACGCGGCGGCCGCATTGGCCCCGCCGCCCGCCCGTCTCCTTGGAGGGCGGGCGGCGGGGTGCGTGGAGGGGGCGGGGCCGTGCGGCCGCACGTTGCGCCGTGCGGCCCCGGCCCCTCCCACTTTCCCCACCGGGATCCCCCCGGCACGTCTGTTGTGCCGTTACGGGGTGACCCCGGCGGGGAACGAAGCCGGTGGTGCCGGTACGGGGCCAAAGGGCCCCGTATCGTCTGAAAGTACCCTCTTTCTCCAATAATACAGGCATTCTAGTTCTTGGTTTTCTGCTAGACGATGTTTCAGTTGCTGACAACTCATGTTTCATTGTAGAGAATGGCACTCAAATAGCTCTTCCCTTTCCCGATCTTCCTGCTTGAGAACTTTCTGGGAACTGCCAGCAGGGAGGGCTGGAATAAAAAGCCGTCAGGAAGATGATGTTTCCCCCTCATATAAATACGGGCAGAGGAAGGTGTTACTGGGACAGCGGTAGACTAGGCGAACCTGGGACTTCCCTCCACACACTCTCTCTTCAGTATTATAGATGAAAATGCTTCCTAAAGTAGAAGTCTCCCCACCATACTTTGAAGATGTAAATAGCGCCCCTTTTATCCTAAGAACATAAGGAATGCCATACTGGGTCAGACCAACATGCTATGCAATCAGCATAGCATGTTGTTCCAACAGTGGTCCCCTTTGGTTGTTTCAGAGTAGTACGTAACAGAGCGATCCATCCCTGCTATTTACTCCCATCCCCCAACATTCAGACGTTAAGTCCCCTTACCAACCTGACTAATCCTCACCAGCTTGCGGAAACACATGGGATGTTAAACTGAGTTAGGAGGTTCTTACTTCCACAAAGAAAGCTAGTGAGAACTAGCCCTCTGAGTAGCTAATTGATTCCAGCAAAAGGGAGAAGAGAAATGTGCATCTGAGTGTGTTTGGCCTGGATCCTGAAGGGACTTGTGATAAGAGTACTACTTTATTATATATATGTACATAAATTCAATTTGAATTCCTGCAAAAGGATATAAAATGTGTGTATGTTGCTATATATATTCAGTGAGAACCAGCCATCTGACACATGCTAAGCTTGCCTAAGTTCAATTTAAATTGCTTCTCCACTGGGTGTAAATATCTCCATGTATCAGCTAGTCCCAGTTCTGTAAGTACTGAAGTGAAAGGATTATTTCTACCCATTACTAGCAAAGAAGCTTTAGAAATGCTTTTTTGTTGTCTGAAACAGTACCACTATTTTCTTATCACAGCTACTCATTCATCTGGCACAGCAAAACTACATGAATAAATATGTTTAATGTGTAACCAATTAATGGAAAACTGTGTAACCTTGCTATATTGTTAAGAAGAAAATAATCTAAAACACAGGAGAAGTGCCTGCCATGATACAGCACAACAGCATTTTTAAACCAATGTGAATGCTTATTGACTAAGGATTATTATATTGTAATCATAATAAACATTAATGATCAATCATTTATGGAATCTGTTTTCTATTAAATTAATAAACTGTAATAGGCAGTAATGAGGAAGAATTATGTTGGGTTGAATTCATGCTCAACCATAGTTTGTCTCAAGGGATTAAACGCTTTGGATCACAGACTGAAATATATATTTTAAGACAGCACTTTAATTAAATTAACCTGACAAGCTACTGGACAAAGGGCTGGTGTATCATGATCACAGTTTTTTAAACTGCAGAATTATTCACTGGGGGTTTTTCTTGACTAGAATTAATTAGGGCTTTAGTAAATTAATTTTTTTCTATATAGGACACGTATAGCCCTGAATTTTCAATTCAGTATCAACACATGGTTATAGTTCACTCAGCACATCAATAACAAAAATTCCCAGTTAAACTAAACCAAAACCTCAATTTAAAGCAAAGGACCACAATTCCGACAAGCATGGTCCTTGTTGTAATTGCATAGTTTACAATTTTGTTATAAATTAGTGTTCAAAACCAAAGCTTACTGCACATATCCCACTCCATCAGTTTCCTTTGTCAATTTGGATTAGTAATGCACTAAAATTGCAGTCATTCTTATTGGTTTGCAATATTGATTTCCCTCCTTAAGGCAAAACTGAACTCTCAGTTTCTAAAAAATGTTATTTACTGTTTGAGATAGGAAAATATATATTGTAAAATATTCTGAAATTCTACCAGATCTATTTGCAGCGTAGTCTAACTGCAGCCGTAGGGCCTTACAAGTCTCCCTGGCGTAACGTAGTACCACAGATGTCACTTTTGCTTGCACAGAAGGAGGAAGGTCATGAAGCTGCAGCCAAGTGCATGTGATCACCGATTTTGTCACATGATTTAATAGAGCCAAAGACAGGTCAATTGTCAATCCTTATTTCTTCCTCACTCAAACATTTATCTTTCTGAAATTTTGCAAACCACATCCCAGACTAAAAATAATTTAAAAAAAAATAAATCAAGAACTTTGTATACAGTGAGTGTCTAAAATGTCTACCTGTTACAGTATGATTCCTCAGGACATGTTTTGTCTGTATTCAGACACAGAAAGATCATAAAATGTGTCCAGAGTAAAAAAGGGTACAGGTGTGAAACCATTATACTGCATTGACTTTTTTTGTTTTCCTCAAGTTGTTAATTCCAAAATGCTTAGTCTACAAATTCCAGCTTGGTTTTTAGAATTTGATAGTTTGTGTGATTTTAGGGGACAGAACGCTACACAGAAATACAATATAAGGGTGCTGTCAAATGTCGTGGAAAATTTCCATAGGTACACAGGGAAATGAAGGTGGGATGGAGGTATTGGAAAAGAGAGAGTGATTCTTCTCCACATTAACCTTTAAATGTTTAAAATTGTCTAGACTTCTAGACAGTAGAGACCTGGGCTGAAAAAAGAAAATGAAATACAAAATATTGCACATGGGAATGAAAAAACAGACTCATAAATATAAAATGGGAGATAAGGGGCTGTGTGTGTGTTTGGTGCTGGGAGGACTGCGGCAGCTGTGGCGAGTGGAGGAGGCTGCTGACACTCTGCTTGCTCCTCCCCCTCTCCAGGTAACAACTGCCAGGGTGGGGCCCTGTGGCCACCAGCCCTTGGGCGCCAGCCCGAAGGGTGACACGTGAAGGGCGTCGGCCGTTGACTGGGGCCATTCACTGGGCCGGGACGCCCGACGGCCCCTCCGCCGGACGGACACCCATTGACTGTGCAGCTCGTCTTCACTGTTGCTTAGGGACGGGACTACCGGAATTTCCGGTATCCGATAATGCCGGTACTGGGCGTACCGGCATTATCAGATTCAACCCGGTAATCCGGCTCGGTTTCCGGATACCGGATTTTTTTTTACATTGCGGCCATTTAAATGAATGGCCGCAATGTAAAAAACCCCACCAAAAACCTCCCCGAGTCCAGGCTGCGCGGGTGAAAGGGGGGACACACCCCACCCACCCTGCCCAGCCTGGATTTTTTTTAAAAAAATTCCCCTAAGTGACTCTTGCCGGCAACCCAGAGCCCCCCCTCCCAGCACCAGCGGCCGCGGCGTCCCAGCAGCAGCCGGTAAGTATTAGACCTGATCCCTGGGGGGGGGGTTTAACACCCCCCACCCCACCCCAGGGATCACCCTACTTCCAACAAGTTCCCAGGATCCTACCTTCCAGTTCAGCTCCGGGTGGCGGCGGCGGCGGTCCGAC
>QEPC01003635.1:816403-827101 GCA_003113815.1 Sphenodon punctatus | reverse complement strand
CTTGTAAGTGAGGTTTAAGGTTGTCTGCCTGCTTTTAAACCTGGCAGAGGAGGTGATTATAACCTGCCTAACCTAACTGGAATTGCTTGATTAAGTAATGTAATAACCCTTGGAACTCCTTGCTGCTGGGTTATGCCGCCTACTGTTGCCCTGGCTCCACCTACCATTGCCCGCCGGCTTTACTGCCCCTCCAACCTCAAAACCCACCAGCCGCCCCTGGAAAAGACTCTGCTCTTTACGCTATTTACTCATTCTGGACCACTTGTGACAATTATATCACTCTTCGGTCATCTCTTTTCTAAACTGAAGAGCCCTAATTTATTGAACTTCTCCTTATATGGAAGCGATTCTACAATGCTGATCACCTTTGGTGCCCCTCTTGCCGTTGTTTCCAGTTCTACTAGTCCCTATTTGAGATGGGACAACCAGAGCTGCACGTAATATTCAGGGTGTGGATGCACCAGTGGCATTATGAAATTCTCTATTTTACTTTCCATCCCTTTCCCATTAATTCCCAACATTCCGTCTCTGCATGTAATATTTGCTACTCTGCAAGCCACCTAACATGGGGCAAGCATTACTTTTGCTCAAGCAAACCGAGGAGCTAGAGGGAACACAGGTTTGTAGGGTTTTGCTGTCCTCACCAAACTGGGGGCTCATCAGGAGACCCACAGACCAGCCAAAACCATGACATGCAATAAACATCTGTTCACTGCCACCCCAGTGGGGCTTTGTTGAGCCAATTTTACCAGCGGGGCTTTGCTGAGTCTTTTTTCACCATGAGGCGCTTTGCCTTGCAGGTGGAGCTTTGCCTTTTCAATTTCACCAGTGGGGTTTTCAGGTTTCACCTATTTATGCTGCCACTCAATGGGTTCCGCCTGTTGGTTAGAGTCCATAGGGTGGCACAGAACAGCATGAACATTTGTTCGTGCTGCTCCGCCACAGGACAGTGTTGTAGTAAGTACCACAGAGTTGATTTCCCAGTGGTTATCATGATGGGTTCAGCCAGCCGAGCTGCAGGGGCCTGGCAGCTCAGCCCATCTCAGAGCCGAGGTGTCACCCACAGTAGCAGCTGCCCTGCCCTGCCTCCCCCAGGCCAACTGACAGCCGGCCCCTGGCTCTGATGTGGCTGAGTGAACTGGCATGCCCATCGCTCACGCCCAGCCTTCCTCCAAGCCTTACCCACTTGGGGGTAAGGCTACCCAAAGAGTGGTAGCCTCCCCAGTCTGTCTCATGTGGCTGCACCCCATATGTAGAGCCACCCATCATCTCCCCTGTATAGTGAATTTTCTTTGTGTGGTATTCCAGAACAGTGGAAAAATTCACTAAAAAAAGATAGGAAAACCCGGTTGCCGAAACAACAAAACCAGTAGGAGGGCACAGGCATATTATATGGAACTACGTTTTTATTTTATTTTTTAAAAACAGAGAAACATTCAAGTGGATGGTTTTCCTTCTAAGGGCTCATTCACACAACATCTTCCCTCTTGCAAACTTGCTACTTATCTGTTAAGCTTGGTTTGCCATGTCCCTAAGCACTGCATTCACACACCTGTAATTTACAGGGTCTTTACAAAAAGAAGCAACCATTCTATGTTGTTCTAGGAGACAACTGTTCTATGCTGTACACCATTTTGGTCACTAGGGTAACTATGGTAACAGTACCAATTCTAAACTGATTTAGAACTCCCAACATTCCTGCACACAATGGGCATTTTTACACACACCTTAAAGTTCCGGATTCTTCAATCTTCTGGATTTACAAGTCCACAAGTAAGTTCGGGATACATTTTTCACACACACACTGCCCAGAGGCAGCCTAAAGTAGCTGCAGCTGTAGACGTGACAGGCTGCCATGAAAACCAAGTGACCACAGCTACCTGGGGCAAAGCAGTTTACCAGGAGAATTTTTACACACAAAGGTTCTGTGAGAAGTTCTATTTGGAAGTTCAAAGAGCCAGATGTTAAAGATCTGGGTGAGTGGTTTAGACACACAGAAAGTTCAGAATGTAACAGCAAACATGCAGGAGAAATGTGTGCGTAAAAACACCCAATGATGTAAGGATTCCACACAATACTCAGAATGTGGATTTGTGCCATTCCCCACTCTAAGAGTGTTGCGTGAATGAGTTTCAGCCTTTCTTTCTGTCTCGCATCACTACAGCAAATCATTACTTGCTTACAAATGCAAGGCCTCCTGGTGACCATAATCATAGAAAATGAGGCTAAGACTGATTGTGATTGGCCACAACCAACTACCACATCTTTTCCCGGATTACAGAGATGACCAATGAAAAAATTTACCTTACATTTGTTTTTGTTTTTTTCATTCAGTATTTTTCCCCCGTGGCCTGGATATCTCAGCATTTGATTCTGACTCACAGAAGCCTGACTATAAAGATAAGCTTGTAGCAGTGAGTTTTTCAAGTATGGTTAAAATTTCTGTCAACCAAAGCAAAAGCAATAATACACCAGCTGTTTAAAAAAGGAAAGCTGTAATGTACATAAAACTATCCATCCATGCTAGTTGCCGGTAGTCTTAGAAGAATTTTGCTACCAGGAAGTAAATATGTGGGAAGACCTAGCCAAGCAGCATTCCAATTAAGGCTAGGTCTTTCCCCAATATTTATTTCCTGGTAGAAAAATAAAATAAATAAATAAATAAATAAATAAGCAGACTTATCAACCTCACACACACAAAAGTAAGCTCCCATATGAGTAAGAAGAGCTTGTTTTCACAAGCAAGGGTAGGTACTTTGGAGTAACTACCTCCATGTGCTGATGTTCTCATGAGAAGGGAGGCTCCCAGGCTTCCCTCCCCCACAATCAGCTGTCAGACAGGGGGAGGAGCATGCATGTTCCTCCACACCCCCGCCCCCAACTGCTGCAGTGAGCCAAATCCTACACCGTAGCAGGCCCAATCCTATAGCACAGCAGGAGTTGGAGCATCCAGCCACACGCCCCGAGATGGGAAGGAGCTGCTGCTGATGGCTGCAGTGGAGCAGACGGTGTGACCACCTCTCCCCGCTGGCCCAAAGTGTAGCGGCTGTGCTTGCCTGCCATGGGGTACACAGAGAATTGGGTCCACCTCAGCTCATGTCGATGCACCTCGTATACTCTCACATCCAGAACCAAGGTCCTACTTCTAAGGTAGGATTCCTGTCCTATAAATGTTTGTTTTTTTCTAACCTATTTTTAAAAATAAATGAAACAAAGGAATGGCAAAGTCAATGTGACAAGGAATAATTGATTGTCCCACATTAGAAAACATTTTTCTAATATTCTACACAGAGTTAAGATGCGTAGTTTGAAGGTCACCTATGTAAGCGGAGTAGCTTTCTTCACTTACGTGGTCCCAAACCAATTTCCCAGGACAGACATCTGTCCTGTCTCAAATTGCAAAACCAGACAAGAGGATCCCACAGCTGAAATGGTGCACATGAGAAAACTGATTTTAAAAATCCATTCTGTAATTTGATTTCTGCTTAGAGAACTCTTAGGCAGGCTAGTGAGAACTAACTTAGTATGACTGCCTGCTAAAAGAAAGATCAAGGTGTTGTTTCTTTAAACAATTTATACCCAACATTTAAATGTGATCACAGATTTAAGACAACTAGATCTTAATTTGATATTGGGAACCTACCAGCTCTGACTGAAGTCACCTGATCATTTGTACAATTAGAAACCTCTTATACGAGTACGGATTGAAGGATCAGGTCCCATATTTAGATGACAACAGGAACCTTTATTTCTTCCCTATAAATCTTTTTCCCTTACTTATTCCCCATCTGAACTCATTAACTCCATATGCTGTGAAAATGACTGTCAACATAGATAATGTATTCAGATGGGAAATAAACAGGAGGAGCAGAAAGACTCTTAAGAAATGGTAACTGTGTCAATATCATGCAAGCATGAATTATGAGCAAAGCGTTTTCAGATGCTGAAGACTATTCTAATGGCACAAGGAGAAAAACTAACACTCCATTTTTTTTCTCCACTTCAAAAGTTCTTGTTTCCAAAACTGCAGATTGTTATTATAAACCTGTGATTATATTTAATCTCCAAAACATCTTATATGTTATAATAAAATAGCTCGTTTCTGTCTGGACCAGAGAGAATTCTGGTGAGGAATTAAACTATTACTTAGCATTGCCAGTAATACTAACTGCTGTGCAGAGTTCTACCAGTTACTAATTTGAAGCATGTAGGCTGTATTTAATAGAAGAAAGAACTGAAAGCACTTTTTTGATTGCCTTTCTAAAGAGGCACCAGTTGGGCTATTAGTTCTGAGGTTGGCAGGCTTGTATAGCAAACGTGGACAGTACAATTTGTGCCTTGCTGCAGTGGTGTCCAAGCAGGGTTGTTGAAATTAAAGGTTTGTCAGCAATTCCTTAAGAACCATTCCTCCCACTCAAACCCAGGGGTGGGGGGTTAAACAACAAACCATAATATTTTGCTGCAGTCCGAAATTTCACATAAAAGTGCCAATGTTAAACCTCACTAAGCAGTATTGAATCTGTAAGCTCACTGGGACACAGACTCTCTCTTTTGTTATGTGTTTGCACAGTGCCTACAGTAATAGTGGCTTGTTCATGAGAGGAGCTCCTCTGCACTATCATGTTATGAGTAAATAACAACTATATTCCACAATGGGGGTTAACAAATGTGACAGCAGGTCGCTGTGGCCCACTCCGTCACACTTTGGCCTGGACCTCCCCTGAAGGCTGGCACTGCTAGGTATCGACCCAGTATTGCCCTGGGCCATGTCAGCGACCAGTCTGGGCTGTGATCCTGGAGACCTCCAAGGTCATAGCCTCGGAAAAAGTCCGCCTGATCAGACCACAGCAGTCTATCACTTTTGTTGTGGTCTGCTGTGACCCAGCCAGGATCAGTCCCTCCATGGTCGGTCGCTATGGCAGTCATCATTCTGCCCGTCATGGTGGGGGGTTGGTTGCAATGGGGGGACTGCTCCCTACCCCCGCCGGCACGTTTGTCCAGCAGCCCAACTCAGTCTGGACCACGGCGACGGTGGCATCCCGACCCAGGCCATAAGGTCAGCACTCCACCATCACGTTTTTTAACAACCAATGTGGAAAGTCATTTACGCACAACCCAGATCCTACTGAAGTCAATGGGAACTTAGCCGCTGACTTCAGTGGAGATAGGACTCTACCCTTTAATGTTTTTCACCCAAGTGCCTCATGAAAAACTCTACACATTTTTGGAAGATTTTTCTGTGAAATTTCTTTCTTTTTTCCATTCTTCCACAATTTTTAAATTAAAAAGTTTTATTTATTTATTTAGATGTATATCCCACCCTACTCCCTGAGGCTCAGGGCAGCTCACAAGAAATACATAAGAAAGAAAACAAATACAAATATAAAAGATATAATTAAAAATGCACAAAAACTAAAAAACACCCCTCTCGCCCCCCAAATCTATCGCTGCCCATTAAATGCCTGGCCAAATAAAAAGGTCCTACACCACCTCCAGACGACATTAAAACTAGGACTTAGGTGAATGTCCAAGGGAAGAGAGTTTCAAAGCTGTAGAGCAGCCACAAAGAATGCCTCTCTGTGTACCCAAGTCGTATGAAACTGGGCCAAGGATGGAACCTACAAGAGGGCACTATTGGCAAATCTTAAGAGCCATGAAAGGACATAAGGAGAGAGGCTGTTCTTCAGATATGTAGAGTTCAAGCCATTTAGGGCTTTATACGTCAATACCAAGAATTTTATTTTATTTTATTTTTATTTTATAAAATCATTTGCTACTCCGCCCCTCCTGCTCCAAGCAGCCCGGGCCGGCTTACAACGTTAAAAACACATACAATCAGTAAAAACCAAATAATACAATAAAAAGAGAAGGCACAGAACCAAACCCCCCTCCCAGTCCCACCCTACACCCCCATCTCCCTCGTCAAAAGCCAGGCAGAACAGCAAGGATTTACACATACGATGGAAGGCGGGGAAATCCGGGGCCACCTGGGCCTCTACCAGGAGGGAACTCCACAGCTTAGGTGTGGCCACCTTGAACACCCTCTCCATAGGTGGTCTCCTGGGCCACACGGAGGACTTCAAGAAGGGCACTCCCAGCAGACCACAGCGGCCGCTCCAGAGTGCAGAGAGCAAGGCAGTTCCGCAGGTAAGTCGGGCCAAGGCCATATAGGGCTTTATAGGTCAAAACCAATACCCTGAATTGGGCCCAGAAGACAATAGGCAGCAAGTGCAGAGTAGTGTGCTCATGGTGACCCGTCCCTGTAAGGAATCAGTTCCAGAATGCTCAGGGGGAGTTTCCCCTGGACCTTGACATCCGCTCTGTCGATGATCTCGTAGCCTTCTGGAACACCTTGTTGGCTGAGACCACTGACAGAGTGGCTCCCAGGCGTCTGCTGCCCTCCCGAGTCTCCCGCAGGGCTCCTTGGTTTACTGAGGGCCTGCGGCGTTCGAAGTGGGAGAGCATGCAGTTAGAGAGACGGTGGCACCGGACTCGCAGTGAGTATGATCAATCGCAGCATAAGAGCAGTTTAAAGGCCTATGCTGTGGCGGCGCAGGCAACAAAGAAGCAGTTTTTTGCTGCCCTCATTGCATCTGCAAAGTCACATCCAGCAGAGCTTTTCCGGGTGGTGAAAGGTTTTGGTCAGTCCTGCCTGCCTCCACACGGACCTGGAGCAATCCAGTGACCACTGCGACTGGTTTACTGAGTACTTTGTAGATAAGATCACTCGCATCCGTCACGATTTCGGTACCACAGTTATTGCAGAGGATCATCCTGGGGCTACGGATGCCTCGTCCTGTCCTGTTTTGTGTGATCGGTTTCAGATGGTGTCGTCTGCTGATGTGGAGTCCTTGTTGGGATCTGTTCATGCCACTACTCGTGAACAAGATCCATGCCCATCCTGGTTGGTGAAAGTCAGCCAGGAGAAGTTACAGCCGTTGCTGGCTGGAGTGGTTAGTGCCTCCCTTTGGGAGGGCAGGGTGCCTGACTGCCTGAAAGAGGCTGTGGTTAGGCCTCTGCTCAAGAAACCATTTCTTGACGCTGATGCTCCTGCCAGTTATCGGCCGGTCTCTAACCTACCCTTTTTAGGGAAGGTTATTGAACGGGCTGTGGCACAGCAGCTCCAGGAACATCTGGACCGCACCTGTTTCCTTGACCCCTTTCAGTCTGGTTTTCGCTCTGGGTATGGTACGGAGACTGCATTGGTGGCCTCGGTTGACAATCTCTGTCTAGCATTGGACCAGGGTCGTCAGACCTTACTGGTCCTGCTAGACCTTTCGGCTGTATTCGACACAGGCAATCATGAGGTATTGGTGACTCGCCTGTGGGACCGTGCTGGGATTGACAGAACGGTCTTGGACTGGTTTCGTTTGTTCCTGGCCAGGAGAACTCACCGGGTGGTCTTGGGGAAGTGTACGTCTTCCCCTCGGGCCCTCACATGTGGAGTCCTGCAGGGTGCTATTCTGTCCCCCTTCTTGTTTAACATCTATATGCAGCCGTTAGGGGAGCTCGTGAGAGGGTTTCAGGGCATGCAGTGTCATCAGTATGCTGAGGACACTCAGCTCTACCTCTCTTTTTCCATCGACCCAGGCCATGCAGTCTCCTTATTTTCCCAGTGCCTGTCAGCTGTGGGGGCTTGGATGAGGTTGAGCCATCTGCAATTGAATCCTGACAAGACGGAGGTGATGTTGGTGGGCGAGGGCTTGGGGGACCTGGGGGCGGTTGGATCTCTTGTTGGGGGGGTTCGCCCTCCCATGGTCTCTCAAGTATGGAGTCTGGGTGTGCTCCTTGATTCGCAGCTCAGCCTGGAATCTCAGGTTGCGGCCGTGGCGGGGAGTGCGTTTCGGCAGTTACATCTTGTCCGGCGGCGTCAGCCGTATCTCTCAGACTCTGACCTCGCCACTGTCATCCATGCCGTTGTCACCTTGAGGCTGGATTACTGCAACGCGCTCTACGTGGGGCTGCCCAAGAAGTTGCTCCAGAGGCTGCAGCTGGTGCAGAATCCTGCGGCCCGTCTCCTTACGGGGCTAGGCTTCAGGGCGCACATGACACCTGTGCTCCGGGCTCTGCACTGGCTACCTATAAAGCACCGGGCTAAGTTCAAGGTGCTGGTTTTAACCGTTAAACCCCTTCACAGCCTGGGCCCCGCTTATCTGCGGGACCGCCTCACTCCCCATGTGCCAGTGCGACCCCTGAGATCGTCTGTGGGAGCCTTTTTGGAGGTTCCCCGGATGAGGTGGGTGGCCACTGATGTTAGATCTTTTTCGGTGGCTGCCCCTGTGCTGTGGAACTCGCTCCTGGAGGAGGCTCGGTTGGCCCCCACTCTCCTGTCATTTCAATGATTATGTAAGACCTGGCTGTTCCTTCAGGCTTTTGGGGAGGGGGAGTAGGGTGGGTGGGGTTGGTTTTTCCCTGCATACAGGAATTTTAAACTTTTTTTTATTGTTTTACTGTTTTTTCTTCTTCGCCGACCCGGGCTGCCCTGCGGGCAGGAGGGGCAGAATAGAAATCTTTTATAAAATAAAATAAAATAAACCAAGGCCACAAGTGCAGTCTCTGTGCATAGCCCAGACAAAAAGCAGACTGAGAGGGATTACCAATGCGGTCTAGGTGCCCATGCAGCTGCTGGGCCACAACCCGCTCAATAACCTTCCCTAAAAAGGGAAGGTTAAAGACCAGCTGATAGCTGGTGAGGGAATCAATGTCCAGTGATGGTTTTTTGAGCAGAGGCTGCACCACCGATTCTTTGAGGCAGCCTGGCACTCTGCCCTCCCAAAGGGAGGCATTGATCACCCCTGGCAGCAGTGGCACCACTGTTTCTCGGCTGGCCTTAACCAGCCAGGACGGGCATGGGTCAAGTTCACAAAAGGTGGCCCTAAAAGCCCCGAGGACATCCCCCGCCCTGGCAGCCGACACCAACTGAAACTGATCCCGCAAAACCAGACAAGACAAGGCTTCCACAACCTCTGGTTCACCCACTACAATAAATGCGGCATCAAAGTTGTGGTGAATCCAAGCTATTTTCTCGGCAAAATAATCACCAAACATGTCACAGTGGGCTAACTCCGATTCCAGGCGGAGGGAGGGAGGACTGACCAACCCCCTCATCACCCGGAAAAGCTCAGCTGAATGAGATTTTGCAGAGGCTATACGGGCAGCAAAAACCTCCTTTTTTGCTGCCCTTACAGCTACAGCGTAGGTACGTAAACTGGCTTTATGTTGTAATCGGTCAGCTTCAGCACATGAACGGCACCACTGCTGCTCCAACCACCTCCCCTCCTGCTTCAGTAACCTCAGGCCCTCCATAAACCATGGAAGCCTGAGGAGCCGTCGCCGAGAGAGCTGACGCCTGAGTCACCCAGTCGACGGTCTCCAGCAGCAAGGTATTCCATAAAGCCATGAGGTCATTGAACAGGCGGTTGTCAAGCTAAGAGGGTAACTCCCCAAGAGCTTTCCAGAACCTTTCATTTTCCATTTGTCACTGGGGGCGAACCATCTGAATCGGTTCTACACCCCCCTGAATTGTGCCTAGAACGCTATAGGCAGCCAGTGCAGACTCTGAAGCACCGATGTAATGTGCTCCTGGCGACACACCAAGAGGCAAGCCACCACATTCTGCACAAGCTGCAGCCCCCAAACAGTCTTCAAGGGCAGCCTCACGTAGAGCGAATGGCAGTAGTCCAGCCCCAAGATAATGAAGGCATGGATGACGGTGACCAAATCAATGTTGGAAAGAAAAGGATGCAGCCTTCTCACCAGATGGAGTTGGCGAAAGGCACTCTTGGCCACAGCTGCAATCTGACCTTCCAGGCGCAGCAGAGGCTGCAGGAGCGCCCCAAAACAACGCACCTGAGTGACCAGACCCAATCAATTATGGGAGTCCCAATCTCTCCAGGCCACAGTGCCGGCCAACCATCATCACCTCAGTCTTGTCTGGATTCAATCTCAGACGGCTCACTCGCATCTAGTCCCCAATAGCAGCCAAGCACTGAGTAATGCAATGCTTAATTCATGTAATGTAAAGTTAATGTAATACCTCATTAAATGACAACCTATAACACATTTTGAAAAAAACACTGGTTTCTTTTAAAATAGAAACAATTTTCAAAATTTTACATTTTTCCAGCTAGCTTTAACTGCCATCTTGTTTGTAAGTTGTAACCTTTCATAAGGCCACTGGCCATCACAGCAGCTTAATAGTGTCTGTCCTCCTCTTTTATAATGAACGGGTAAAATCCTGCACTCATTCAAGTCAATACCAAAACATCCCATTGTCTTTAGTTGAGTTAGACCTGCACCTAAAATAATTTAGGCCACAATTCTAAGAACAGCTGCGGGAGGGGGTGGGGAGGGAGGAAAGGGGGAAGGAGCAGAGGCACCCATGCAGACAGCAGCTATACCACAAAAGCACTGGGGACAAATAACACTGTATCTCATAGGGGCGGGAAAACTGGTAAATCCGGTATCCGATAATGCCGGTACCGGGCGTACCGGCATTATTGGATTCGACCCGGTAATCCGGTCCGGTTACCGGATTCCGGGTACCAGATATTTTTACATTGCAGCCATTTAAAAATGGCTGCAATGTAAAAAGCCCCACCACAAAAAGTAAAAAAAAAACACCCCTCCCTGAGTCCAGGCTGCGCGGGTGGAAGGGGGGACACCCCCCACCCACCCTGCCCAGCCTGGCTTTTTGTT
>QEPC01003635.1:801863-815777 GCA_003113815.1 Sphenodon punctatus | reverse complement strand
GGAATTAATTTATTTCATTGATTTCAATGGGGACACAGTGCCCCATTGAACTCAATGAAATAAATCCGGTACCGGTATACCAGATTTAATCCGGGAATCCGGTTTTTAGAGAACCGGTAACCGGTAAATCCGGTAGCCGGTAATGGGCCCGGGGTCCCACCTCTAGTATCTCATGTGCCCTGAGCCTGCTTTCTGTCCCTGTGCTAGTTTAACTACAGAACTACACTCCTAGTTAACCACGGTGTGAAGTCTGCATTGCCATGGTATTAGCACCATGCTAAAATGACAGTGGTGCCCCCCCCATCCCTTCTCCCCTCATAGAACTGGTACCAAGTTTAGGAGCTGCAAGGGGGGGGTCGGGGGACAGGATATATTGGGAGCACCAACACCGCCGACCATGCCAGTGCTAATGCACCACAAGACATGAGAATGCCAGCATCTGAGCAGGTACTCAAATACCAGGCATGCAGGGACTTTTCACTCTCTCTCCTGACATGACTGGATGTGTCTACATGTAAGACTTGCCCCCATTCTAGCTGTGGAGGCAAGGAAGGGGCGGGGACTCATTTCCAGGAGTAAGTCACAGAGCAATAATGGGTTTGCAGGAGTTTCCTGCCCAGATCATACCTGGAAAATTCCTGAGACCCCCTCCTTCCTTTCCCCCTGGCAGCCGAACACATGAAATAGAATGGAACGTCTCGTCGCCACCCCACCTCTCAGTGTGAGGCTTTCAGTGGGTGTTTCTAAATGAGCAAGGCAATTGGGGGGGGGGGGGGGAGCAGTCCACGGTCACAGCATGGCTCTGCCACAGAGCCACGGTGGAATGTTAGGGGAGGGATTCAAACAGGCAGCTCCCAGTGTGGCTCCCAGTGTGTACCGCAGAGGCAGCCCCCATGCACTCCCTCTGTCATGGACCATGGGGGCAGGGGAAACACGCTGGCCTGACCTTTGCATGTGACATGCCCCCAACGTCAATGCTGGAGAACTTGGGCTCTCCAGTGCTCCTGGCCAGTTCTTGTGACAGATTTCCCAGAAGTGCTCCGTATGTGGGCACGAGTGGGTGCTCTGTGGCTCACGGGAATGCGCATCTAACCACTCCACCTTCAGACAAGCAATCGGCTCTGTGACTCCTGGGTGGCCCATGCAAGGTAGCATCTCATCCATAAACACTCAGGCTGCTTTTACGCAAGCGGCCGGATGTAGCGCGTTGAAGAACGCCCTTCCTGAAAAGCCCCGTGGGGTGCGTTTAGAAGCACTGGAAGTAGCCGGCCGCCATAAAAATTGCGGCTCGCGCAGTCTTTTTGAAGGTGCATTTGGGAAACCCCGAGGTTTCCCCTAGGGTTACAGCATAAACATGGCACACCTTGATCATTTGATCAAACTGCTCTGCCTCACAATGATGCCATAGGTAATACCATGGAGTACACTTGCTCTTTGGGTAATATAATGTGCATAGCCACTCACTGTTTGCCCTGTGGTATGCAGAGAAAGGACATGGGTGGGCAGAATCCAATGTACATAGTGCTGAAATCAAAGGCTCCACAGGCTCAACTCAGACTTGGGCTTCACCTCCCTCTCCCTACTGAGATCAAAACATATAAGCTGATTATTTTATGTCTGTTTAGTAAGGTAATATGAACCATAATGTGTGTGCAGTATGAACACTTAGCATATGGAACATTGTATCATGTACATGCCCTATTTTAATGTACTGTAGAACAGGTTGTAAAAATATTTATACCTGGCACCAATACTGTAAATGCCTTCAACGTATCGAAATTGAGTCTGCAAACCAAATGAATTAAACGTCACTTACTTGTGGTTTTATATTTGAACTCCAAGTGTACAATACTCAATAATAGTTGTAAAATGTTTCATTTGTGCCCGCATTACCCACAAAAACCAAAACCTATTGCCTGTTAAGGATAAGAGAACATAAGGATCTAAGCTCCTGGCTGTGCCGCCCAATGAGGAAAGAGGAGCGGCAGCAGCAGGCACAGGTATTTAACTGCCTGGTAACCCACTTAAAAGGTGTCTGTCCTCTAGCCCCATTGGCCCAACGGACCATCCTCCTGAGTGAGGAGGGGTGGGGGTGGGCAAAACCTGAGCCTGGTTTGAGGGCAGGCGGCCACAAATCCATCCTCTGCCAAAATCAGGGGGAGAATTCTTTTCACATAAGAAATAAAAATAATTTTCAAAAAACAGTTCAAAGTACTTTTATGCTCTCACTTGCCCCTGAGCTTCAGTGGGAGATAGATTACACCCTTATTCTTAATTCTTATGTGCTTAAAAAAAAACCAAAAAAACCAAGAAGTAGTTCTCTCTCTCCTTTCACTAAATGTGAGATTTATGCAAACAAAACAAACACATTGAATATACAGCGGGGAAAGTTAAACTGATTGTGTTCAAAGTTCTGAGAAAAGCTCAGAGCAAACACACGCAATCTTTAATTTCCTTCAGTTACAATAATCTTATTAGGACACAAGTATTTTAAACTGAGGCATAATTTTTAAGTTGGTGTAGTTCCTTTAATGCGTGTTAAATTGCCCAAGGAAAACATACGAGGCACAGAGATTTTATATTCCCGATTCCAATATATTTTGATTATGAAAAGGGCTAAGAGTTCAATTCAGCTCCATTAAAGTGGTTGGCTTGCTCTCTAAATCTTTAGTATTCCTGCTCTAAAATATCCAGGAAATCACTGACAAAATTAAGCAAATTCTCAATTAATTCAGGCTTGTAAGAGAGAAATCCTAGTTACTTATTGGGCAAAAGCCTTAACTTGTATTGAATGCAAACCTCCCTCCAAATATTATTATTTAGGTATGTCCAATAATATGTCCTCATACGCTGTGGAGGTTTCCTTCTTATAATCAATAGTTAAATAAGGTTTTAATCTCACCTGCATAAACGTAGACGTGTACTCAGAAGAGGATTCTGACTGATTTCCTTGGCTTCCTAGCATCAGAACGTGTCAGTTTTGATGCATTATTTCAAAATCACTAAAAAAACAACACTCACTGTGGCTTCTCCACCCATAAGCTTCCGGCTTGCGGGTAACAGCATAACTGCACTGGTATACCTATTATAGCTCCACTTTTGGTTCTTGGACAAAGTTACCAAAAGCAATAAATAAATAAATAAATAAATATAGTTGCATACGGCATGCCAACAATTTATTTTTTAAAATGGGGGAATGAGTCATGACTGTCCTGTAACAACATATAAAGCAAGACCAAGCTTTCTTTAAACTTAGTACTAGTATTTTTCTTTTCTTTATCACCACTCTGGTCCCAGAGATATAAAACATTCTCTCCTTGCTTTAATTTCATACAACCTTGCGGAAATAAAATTATGGACTTAATTCAATAACTCTAGTCATTATCACCATTGGTGTAATTCCTGGTATGACTCTATCTGCTTGATTTATCAATAACAATTTTGATAACATCCAATAAAATACTGGACTTAAACAAAATACAGAAATCCTTGATGTCATCTAAATATACAAATAATTAGTAATATTTAGTGGATGGCAACATTCATCGCCATGGATGAATCTGCTCCAAAGTGTTCTTTTTTTTTTTCATCAGCTAAAAAGTATTTTGTTAATGATTCTTACAGAAGGATCATTCCACCTGCGGAGGAAGCACATGGAGGACAGCAAACCCTTCAGACAACACCCAACCTTAGGAGAAGCCATCATGGGGCTGCATTACACTGAACTTCCCGCACAGATGGAAGTGTTCTAAAAATGAGACCATAGCAGTAATTAGAGAAGTCAAATTTCTATTTTCCTGTAATGTCTAAGTAATGAAGCAGAAAAATACTTGAACAAAAAGAATACCAGTGTTTTAATGACAACCTTATCTGACTTAACTGCCAAAAAATCCACCCTAAATCAAGCAAACTTACTGTAGCTTTTCTTCCAAATTACAACCAAGTATCAACTGTGCCAAGTGTCCATATCGCCTACATAGTTTAACCCAGAGCATACAGATAACATGAGTTATTCCATAAAGTATAAAATTGAAATGCTTGGATTGCCAGGGCTCCCTTAGCACTTATTGCTTTTCCAGGGCACAACTCAACCTTATCTTTGATTCAGCCCCCTCAGTTCTATTCAGGTTCTGCCTCTACTCTGCATACCTATCTGGAAATATGAGATAGTGCAACATCATACCTCCCAACAGTCACTATTTAGGAGTGATAATCCCTCTTTGGGTGCTGAGACCCACTGTCCCTCTTTCAGGGGGTCAAAGTTCTTCTTTCAGGAGAGAGAGAGAGAGAGAGAGAGAGAGAGAGAACAAACAAAACAGTACCTTGTTCCTGGTTGCCTTCCAGGAAAAGCACTTGAGAGGAAAATGGGGAAATAGTAGAAAGAGTGGAAGACACTAAGTGGAATGAGAAGCAGGAGAGTTTTTAACCCTCTTTATCCACTTGGAATGTTAGGAGGTGTGTGCGCGCGCATGTAAAAGCATGGGGGGGTGGAGCTTATTTGCAAAGGGATGAGCTTATTGGCTGAGGGGGCAGGGCTAGTCCCTCTTTGGCTGCTCAAAATGTTAGGAAGTATGCAACATTTGTTTTAGTGAAGTGTGAACTGCTCTCATCCATTTCAATGGGTTGCTCACTTTGAAGTCTTTTCAATTCAGTTTAAATGTCAACTGCTGATACTTAACCAATGTTTCAACTACCTCAGACTTCTCCATGTAACCCTCCCAAAGCTATCCACTATCAGTAAAAACAGATGTGCAGGCAGCGCAGCAGCTCCCCAGCCCGGGAAACTGCAGCCGACACGGCCCAGGTCAGTGAGGGGCACTGAACAAACATGCCCATAGCTGGAGAGCCATCCCGCCGCCCACATAACTCATGTAAGCGGGGAGCTAAACAAACATGTAGGTGACTGGCCCCACCCCACTCTGCTTCAAGCACCCCACCTCCCACCATGATGGACAGCCATGGTGACGCACCATGGTGCTTGGCCTGGCAAGGCTGAACACACATGCTAGCTTGCGTTGGCCCGCGTGGGCTGCGTCCTCTGAGATTTTCTGAGGACGCAGCCCAAGCTAGCCATCTACCCACCATGAGACAGTCCCAGGCTAACATCTGGCAGTACATAGACTGGGCCACAGCAGGCCAACATCACATCTGTTTTTAGCTCATACCACCCTATGCATCAGAGATGCAATAATTAGGCCCAATAACATATTTTTATAATGTGGCATGGTATCTGCAAAGGCATTTAGTCCTAGATATCAGAACTGTCCAACGTCTTGGCCACAGTCGGCCAGATTGTCTCATAGCAAATTGCTGGTGGGCCAGATTGCAGAAAAATCTCTCATTGTGTGGCCAGCATATGTAATGTCTATAGTGCAGGGGTACTCAAACTCTGTTCACACTTATTGGCACAAACTGTGAGAGTTAAACTTGCAGAAATTTGAGCTGTTCATGCATGAAATTATTCTGGAAGTGTATAATTTTAAAAAATACAGATACTTAATAAAAGCTGGGTGGAACCCTACTGTGAGCCAGCTGTTGGACAGCCCTGACATACAGGATTCTTACTGTCCCCTGTAAGCTACGGGCATAGCCAGCCAACACAGTTTCTGGCGACCAGAGTCAGGGGGCTCCTAGAAATGGGAAGATACGGTGTAGGATTAACAGCTACCTTCATTTTATCCATAATGTGAGCGCTGTTGATTAGGAAACGGAATATCAAAACGACATGCACAGAGAGCAGTACTAGCAGCAAATGGAAATGCACACTCAAGGTGTCTCCATAAATAGAAATCCAACTGGAACAAGGACTGTCTACCCCAGTTGCATAAACTCAGTTAGTAAGTAAGTAGCTGTCTTTACAACAAAGTAACTGAACCATGACACTGGACAGTACAAGGATATTATTATTATTATATCCTACCCCTTCCCGCCTTGGCAGCTCGGAGCGGCGAACAACATAAAAATATATAATATATATAATACAAAGTATAAATATATAAAAATATATAATACAAAGTATAAATATATAAAAAGATAACACATAAAGGATAAAAAATCTAAATATGGGCCAACAAAAATCCCCTCCCCCCCCCAACCCAACCCCAGCCTTCCGACTACCTGTTTCCCCCACTGAAAGCCCGGCGGAACAAGCAAGTTTTACATTGATGCCTGAAGGAGGCGAGATCCTGGGGCTGGAGTACCTCCACCAGGAGGGAGTTCCACAAATGAGGTGCAACAACCGATAATGCCCTCTCCAATGTGGCCCCCCGCCGAACACGGGGGACCTCCAAAAGGGCTCTCCTGGCTGACCGCAGAGAGCACTCCAGGATACGGGGTGTGAGACGGTCTTGCAGATAGGCAGGGCCCAGGCCGTATAGGGCTTTGTAAGTTAGCACCAACACCTTGAATCGGGCCTGGCAGGCTATAGGCAGCCAGTGCAGTCAATGGAGTACCAGTATTATGTGCTCTCGGTGGCCCATCCCCGTAAGGAGGTGGGCCGCCACATTCTGCACCAACTGCAGCCTCCGAACCATCACCATGGGTAGCCCCACATAGAGTGCGTTACAGTAATCAAGCCTCGACGTAATGAAGGCATGGATGATGGCGGCAAGGTCACAGTGCAAGATATATGTCCATAATCGCGGTACCAGAGGCAATTTAGAAAATGCGCTCCTCGACACAGCCGCCACATCGACATCCATGCGGACCTATGAATCGAGGAGCACACCCAGACTGTAAACCTGAGGAACCAAGGCAGGGCGCACCCATCAATCATGGGGGCCTCCACTCCCTCAGCCCTCCCCACCAGCATCACCTCCGTCTTGTCAGGATTCAACTTCAGGTGGCTTGCCCTCATCCAGTCCCCCACAGCTGTCAGACACCGAGTAAGCCACGAGACTTCGGGGCCTGAGTCTGTTGAATATGAGAGGTAGAGTTGAGTGTCATCAATGTATTGATGACAACTTACTCCAAACCCTCTAACGACCACACCCAGAGGCTGCATATACACGCTGGACATGAGAGGGGACAGAATGGAACCCTGCAGGACCCCACATGTGAAATTCCTGGGAGATGATGTACAGTCACCCAGGACCACACAGAGAGTTCTTCCAGCCAGAAATGAGCAGAACCAGTCAAGAACAATCCCGCCCACCCCGGCTCGATCCAGCAGACAAGTCACCAACATCTCATGGTTACTAACTGTAACATATTATGGTAAAGAAGTCACAAGGCTGTGACAAAAATTTGGAGATAAAGCAGTCTTTCCCGGCTTTAAATAATTCAAGCTTCAAACACAGAGAATCTAAAAATTACATTTTAAAATCTAGAGGAAGGTTGAATTTTCTATGCAAGTTATTAGGGGATGGTTATTGGCATATTGCATACATTTATTTTAAACCACTCTTCAGAAAGGTTTGATGCAGGACAGCCCCGCTTACACAAATGTGCTTACTCAGATCTATCAGGAGTTCTGCATCCATATTTATCTGGATAGTAGATGAGTCTGCATGGAAATTTAAGAAACAAATTACACAACACTAATCATGCACATTTGTTTTGTATCCTGGGTACAATCTATATTTAAAGCCAACCATGTCAGCAACTGTTTTCAAAAATCAGTTAACTGTTCTAGTGTAACCAGAACATGATAACGCTGATTCCAGGAAAGTGGGCCCCCTTGGAAATTCAAGTGGGGGAAACTAAAGGGAAGGATTACTTTTCACTTTTTAAAAAGTATTTACTGATTAGCTTAATTAGTCTTACTTTCTGTTCTGAACACACTCCTGAAATTTACATTGTAAAATATTAAGAAATAAAGGCCAAAATTCTGAAGATATTTTTCCCACTGGAGCCATTGTGTAAATTAGGAATGGGGGAACCTTTTCATCCCCAAGGGCCACTTTGAAAATTAGTACAAATTCTAAGAGCCACATGGGGGTGTACTCTGCTACTGATAATTTCTATAGTGCTACTAGGCATACACAGCACTTTACAGTTACAGATTTTTGTAGACAGGTTCCTGCCCAGTGGGCTTACAATCTAAGATGGACAAGGGCAACACAGGGAGACAGACAGACAGACAGACAGACAGACACACACACACACACACACACATTTTACAGATGGGGAACTGAGGCTGAAAGGCTGATCAATTCCTTGTCCTAGTGGGTATGCCATCTTTTCCGCTACCTCTCCCTGAGCTTAGTCTTTCAGTGCTTTGGAGGAGTAGGGGCTGGATCCCTGGGCCAGATCCAGGCCCCCAAACTATCCATGGGCCACATTTGGCCCCGGGCCTGAAGTTCTCCATCACTGATGTAAACAATCAATGGAAATTACAAGCGCATGTAGAAAGATTTCACACTGCGGCTTATATTGTGTTACACCATGTATCTGTGCTATGCTGTTTAGACCGAGGGTGTTTTTAAATGAGCAAGGCTAGGGGGGTGTCAGTGGGCACTGAGTAGCACAGCTGCGGAGAAGCCACTCAGGTGGAATGTGCGAGGAGGGATTCCCAGCAGTTGCCTCACACTCCCCCTGCCACAGGCTATGGGGGAGAGGGAAGTGCACCAGGCTGGCCTTTGTAATTGACATGTCTCAGCTGTGAGCTCTGGGGAACCGGGCTCCCCAGCACTCACAGCTATTTCCTGAGACTTGCAAAGGCCATATCCCCCACCCACAGTGCCTATGAGCGGGAAACCTGTCTGCTGGCATGGCTGGCCACCCCAGTTCATATTTATGGCCAGGGGATGGGTGGGTGCCTGTTGCCACACACAGTTTTGGTTTGTCACACGTCTCACTCTGGATTTCTTGGCAGTGCTCCGTGAGCGGGTGTCAAGTGGCTCATGGGAGCGTGCATCCTCTCATGGGTGGTCAAATGAGTGGCTCCTGGGTGGCCATGCATGGTAGCATCTCATTTTTAAAAACACCCGTACTTTCAGGCTGGCTACACTTCAGAAAACCCAACAGTGTATATGATTGCAATATAAACTGCTTCATTCCTTATCAGTACAGCAGTCCTCCTGATTCTCAACACTATATAATAAAATAAGTTTAAGAAACTATTGATTAACTGAGCCTGGATTAATATAGAAAAAGTTGAACAAAAAATTAGCTTGTTAACTTGTTACCACTTGCTTCTTGGCTGGCAAGGAAGAGTAATGCATTCCCTGATCAAAGCGCACCCTGGTGTGAGCTACTTGCTTATTTGGCTGCCCAAAAGGATGAAAGATATTAGCAGAGAGTTGTCAGAAGAATACTAACTGCATGATAATAACCAGAATGTCCCTTCTACACCCAAGACTTTTCACCTCTGACCACCACAAAAAGTACAAATACTTTAAAGCTAGAATAGATCCTCCCCCATGCATGAACCACAGCAGAAGCAAAAGGAAGTTTATAGGACACAGTAAGGGGGCGGGATGGAAATCCCATTAAAAACTGGAGAACCTTTTCCTCCCCAGGAACTACTCTGACAACTGAGTACAAGCTCAAGCGCCAACGGATGCACAGAAGTTGGGGGTGGGAGTGTGTAAGAGGGCCCAGATGCATATGCCATGGGATCTGTCCCCTAACTTGGTGTGCATGCCCTCATCTCTGCTCCCTTACTCTGAGCTCAGTCTTTCAATGTTAAGGGGTAGGAACTAGATCCAGGGACCAGATCTGGAAACTGAAAAGGGGGCAAAAAGCAAAACCTAACCCACAGGCCGCATTTGGTTCCCAGTTTCCGCACCCATGCTTTAAAGTCGAGGGTGGGGGTGCCACTAGCTTCAGGGGTCTAGCTTTAGTATCAAAAGAACAGAATGGAAAAGTTGTTTGTTTGCTGAACCCCCGTAAGGAAACCCCCCCCCCCCCAAAAAAAACCTTCACTTTGCCCCATAAAGTTAAAGGGAACAAATCGGGGGTAGGACAGTCACCGACCCCACTCTGGGGGTTACCCAGTGAAGGTGGCGACGGGAAAGCACTTCCCCTAGCCCCGGCCTTAGGGAGGGAGCTCTGCAACAGGGTTAGGCTGATGAGGCAGCCGATCCCGCCCATCTAGGGGCGCCAAGGAAACTCTAGTTCCGGGAGGTTTCTCAAAGAAGCCGAGCCCCGAACCCCCAATGCTTAGGAAAGCAGGCTCACCTGCAGCAGCAGCAGCAGCCTGTCGAGCCGACGGGGCTCTCGCTTCTCCCCCCCCAAAACTTCCTCCTCCAGATGCTTCCTGACCGGGAGGGACTGGCTGCTACCTGCGCGGCGGCGGGAGGAGGGGCAGTAGCAGGGAGGCTGGGAGTGACCTCCCAGGTGTGTGTTCACATCACACACACCTTCCGCCCCCCCTCGACGCCTGGCCTCTCCCCTCTGAAGGGGGAGAAGGAGCCGTGCCTGCGTGTTTTGCTGGCTGACTAGCAGAGAAAATCGGGCCTCAGGCCCGTCTGGCTTGCGCTGGGTTCCAGTGGGCTATAGGGAGAAAGGATCATCCGCACTGACCTAATGTGTGCTCCCTCGGCTGTATCTAAATCAGGGCTGGAAACCTCAGGCCCAGGGACCAAATGCAGCTATTATTTGCCTTTGCCCCCTTTCCGGCTCCTGGATCTGGCCCCCTTTGGTCCAGTTGTTTTCTTACTCCTTAGCCCTGAAAGACTGAGTGCAGAATAAGAAAGCAGAGATGAGGGCATGTGTCTGCAAGGCAAGGATAGGGGTGGGGAACAGATCCTTGACACGGACCCATTCTCGGGACCCTCCGTTCCCTGAGCAGCCCCTTGAAGCACCCCCTCCCCCAGCCCCAACTTCTGTGTAACCCTCCGAGCTTGTACTGATTTTCAAAGTTCTCCAGTCCTGATCTAAATGCCTCATCACTTGACCTTGTGGGCACTAACTGAAATAAAAGAGAATTCTTTGCCATTCACAGCACCTGTGGGTATTTCAGTACAAATCCCAGTCTTAATGGCCACCCTCATTTTGCAGGCCACCTCCTGCAAACACTTACCTGTGCTCCTCTTGAAGCCAACAGGGCTATTGAAAATCTGAACCCATTAAAATCAATGGCAAAACTCCCATTGCCTTTAATGGGTGAGGATTGCACTCTTAAGTGTACATAAGTGTTTGTGCGATTGGGGTATAGGAGAAGAGCCTGTTTCTGTGGGTCCCCATTTTTTTTATTGTCACCTCTTTTTATAAGATTTAAATATGATCTCATGACCCCAGAGAGCAACAACAACATGTAAAGTATACATGCCTGTTAGCATCTGGACTCTGAAATTAGGGAGAAGACGCTTTAGAAGGAGGGACATAATTTGTACATGCTGATTTGTGAGTATGTACCCAAATTTTAAAATAGCTCATTGTCTAAGTTTGAAGCTGGCTGAAAAAAAAAACAACTTAAAAACCCCCAAAAAACAATCTAATTTTTTTAAAAGGAATCCTATGTCCATATAATCTTTCTCCTACATTACTGTTATTTATTATTAACTATTTATATAGCACCAGCAATGTACCTAATTGGTGCTATGTAGTCCTCAGGTTTCAACCCTTGGCTTTCTAATCTATCAAAGCAAGTGGCTTCTTATATTTTTTTCTCAGTATTGAGTGCAGATTTTTTAATATCTTCTATCAAACTTTCTATGTAATGATTTAATAATCAAGCTTGTTGTCTACTTTTTATTGCATATAATATAATAAATAACTTTTGTTTCTTGCCTAGAGTGGTTGTGAGCTTTGGAAGGAGGGACAAGTTACAAGGGATGAGTCCAAACTTGTAGGGATGGGGTCAGGAAGGCTAAGGTACAAAAGGAAGGACCCCTTCCTTTTATCCACCACTTGCCCACGGGCTGCACGCCACCTGACTACCATCTCACTGCTGTCTACGTCAAGGCTATGCAATTCGTTTTAGTTAAATTAGCAGCTAAAGTGAATTTTTCTACATTCATTTTAGTTACTAATTTAACTAAAATGAATGTATATTCAGATGAAATTTGTTTGAAACCCAGCTGCACTCACATGTGGCCAGTGGCCTGAGCTGACCTGGCCAGCTGCGTCGGTGGCAGGGTCCTGACTGAGTCTGGGCTGTGTGGGTGGCATGCCACGATCACGTGGGCTTTTACCCTAAGAGTTGATGGGGGGAAAAAGCAACTTTTAACAATAGAAAAATTAATTCCCTGAGAGATCTCAGTTGTAACAAAGTATTTAGTTACCCAAGGTTTGTAACACTGATCATTCAATTCCCTCCACTAAATAAGTCGATAGGGGTTAGTTAACCCATGTGACGTTTGTGCCCTTAATGTACATTTCTTAAAGATAAAATGCATTACCTTTTTATTAGCATCTGAGGTAAAAGCAAGAGTTGCACTGCTGCCCTTTAAGAAATCAGAAAAGATGCAAGCGGCTGGAGGCTGCTGCCTTTCATACTCTCATCTCTTCTTGGAGAGATCCAAAATTCTCAACAATTTTTCCACTCAATTCTGCAACCAGAAAAGCCAGATTCTGTGTGGAGAATAAATTATGCAAATTAGCCACACCCTCCAAATTATGTACGTAGTCCCCCAGTTTGCCATTGCATCAGTTTCACTTCTTAAAAGAAACCATACAAGACCTCTCAGCACTGGGAGTCCTTCTTTCCAGAGGGTGATTGTGGTCTGTTCTTGGGCAGCTGTGGCAGGAGGCCCCATTCCCTCAGAATATATGTCTGTAGCAGATCTCAAGCCCTGCCTACATGCACCATTTGTGCTGTATACGCATGGGCTCATATGCAACCTGTGTGCACTGCACACAAAGGTTTTGGAATTGCACATACTGTCAGTACCCCATTGGCAGCATAGTGTGGGCTTGAACCTAGAGCACTGGCCTTGAGGGGCAGGGAGTTTTCCCCAGTGCCGCATTATAGTCAGACGTTGCTAAAGATATTCCTTCTATGCCTGTCCCCTTGTCTTGGTGACTCCTCCCCCTTGGACCCTGATTGGCCCTTAGTAAGATAAAAGGCAGGGTGGGCGCTATTGCAGGTATGGGGCATTGGTTTCTTTGGGTGATCCTGCCTGTCTCTTGTTGGTTAATCCACTCTCTTTCCTAGCCTCCTTCTTGTCTCTTTTTTCTGACACTGTCCTCTTCACCACCCTATAGTAATTCTGGTCTCTTCTCCCTTTTGTTTGGATCCCTCTTTTGTGTGTCTTCCCTTTAGCCTCTTGTTCCGTTCTCTAGTCTCTTGGAATCCTTCTTATTGTAGCTTTCCACCTGCTCTGGGGTTCATGTCCCTTGTATGCTCTATTGTTATCCCTGACTTCCCAGTTGTAGTAGTCTTGCTTTCTATCTAGGTGTGGGCTGAGGGAGTTAGCTCCTGGGGTGTGCTTCCCTCCCTCTTTCTTGTCCCATGTTCCCTTGCTCCCTCCTGTGCTCCTTTAGCCTTTCCCCTTTGTTAATTTCCTTGCTCTGTGGATAGCTTAGATTAGTGTTTCCCTTGTTGCCCCTTTAGGGTATTGTCCTTCTTTGGTAGCTCACCTGTTTCCATTTAGTCTTGCAGTGTGATTCCTAGTTACCTTGTATTCCTTGTTAAGAACCTTGATTCCCTTTACTTCCTTGTAGAAATACCTATAGTATCTAGCTTGTGCTTGTTTCCCCTTAGTAGAGGTGGGACCCTGGGCCCATTACCGGCTACCGGATTTACCGGTTACTGGTTCTCTGAAAACCGGATTCCCGGATTAAATCCGGTTTACCGGTACCGGATTTATTTCATTGATTTCAATGGGGTGCTGTGTCCCCATTGAAATCAATGAAATAAATTCCCTCCCCCTCCCAGGCTGCGCGGGTGGAAGGGGGGACACCCCCCACCCACCCTGCCCAGCCTGGATTTTTGTTTAAAAAAAGACTCAGAGGCGAGCCCACCCCCCAGCACCAGTGGCCGCGGCGTCCCCGCAGCCGCCGGTAAGTATGACCCGATCCCTGGGG
>QEPC01003635.1:765511-790596 GCA_003113815.1 Sphenodon punctatus | reverse complement strand
GATTAGTGTCACTAATTTTGCCAGATTGGGAGGCTTGGTGGGAAGTGGACATTGGGAAGCAAAAAACCCAGCAGCTGCCTCCGACCCCTAATGACTCAGCAGTCATTTATGTTTATGTTTTTATTATTATTATTATTATTATTTATTATTATTATTATTATTTTATTTTATTTTTTATCTTTTATTTTTATTTTTAGTTTATGGTTCATGTTTGAAAAAATAGCAACTCACAATTTATATACCAAATGTCTTGATTTATAAGAGGTTGTCTCTTGATCTATGAGACAGTGGGATTGGCAACACTACTGCTGAGTTGGCCTCTGCCCTGGAACCCCAGAGTTGCTGGTGGAAGGCCTAGTTCCTGACATCAAACAGAAAGACTTCCCCTAGACCAATAGTCCATCTCAGGGTGCTCCCCTGTTAGCTCCTAGCCCTTGCCTTTGAGTGAATTCTGCCATGGGCTCCCAGCCCTTGGGACCTTTTCTAGCCTGGTTTCTTGCCAGCTAGCTCCAGGAAAGGTCTAGATATGAATGATAGAGCCTTGGGTCTAGCTACATTTGCACAGGCAAGCCCACTAGGGGTGGCAAGAGGGGGTGGCATATACATTTATCATAAATAAAAAATAAAGAAATAAACTAGTTCTGAACTTGACTTGCAGACAGATAGTGGTTGCTGTGTTGGTCATAAATGTAAGCAATGGAGACAAAGTGGTTCAGGCAGTCTCTTTTACTGGACCAACTAATGTTGGAGAGAGCATGGAAGCTTTTGGGCCACACAAAGCTCTTCCTCAGGCATGTAACACGTCATAGCCATTTGCTCTGGCAGGGGTGACCAAACTGTGGCTCAGGAGGCACATGCAGCTCTTAGGCAGTTCAAGTGTGGTTCTCAGCCAGGACTAGTCCTAGGCCCTGCACTGCCTTAATGGTCCTGTGACTTGTTCCAAGTCTCAGAAGTTAAATTGCAGCTGCTCATCAGAATCTTAGCAGCCAGGACGAGCACGAGCACGAGCACGAGCACGAGCTCTGCCAGCCGATCATGAAGAGGAGACACGTGTGTGTGTGTGTCCTGTGGCTCTTGGCCATATGAAGATTTTGGCTCTCGGGGTTGGAGACTTTGGCCACTTCTGGTCTATAATTCTGACTTGCTACATGCCTGAGGAAGAGCCCTGTGTGATCTGAAAACTTGCACACCCTCACCAACAACAGTTGATCCAATAAAACAGATCATCTGAAGTACTTTGTACCTAACTGGGAGCATTCAGCTCACACTCATTGGTTTGCAGGCCAGCCCACAATTAAACCTTTGCTTGCCCCTACACTGGCCCACTTTCCAAGAAGATTACACTTTTGCAGAGACTTACGACATTTTCACACGGAAACACTAGTCCAGACTAGTTTTTATAAACTCCAGTGTTTATTAGTCTGCACTAACAGAGTGGTACCCTTTAGATGGACAATCTAGTCTGGACTAATTTCTAGTCTGGACTAGCCGTGTGAACAGAACATTGCAGTTAGTACGATTCTTAGAGTCTCTGGCCACTTTTCCACAAGGCACAAAAGAAGCGCCTCTGAAGCTATGCCGTCAGGGAAAAGTCGCATGGGGGATGTTTACACATCCTCCGTGCTACCGGAAGTTATGTGCTGCCTGTTCTCAGCAGTGGTGGCAGCTGGAGATGCGGGGCTTTGAAGAGGCACGTTCTGAAAGCCTGCAAAGTGAGGCTTTCAGAACGCACCTCTTCAAAGCTTTGTGTTTCCAGTTGCTGCTGCTGCTGCCGAAAGCGGGCAGCACGTCACTTCCAGTAGCACGGGGGACGTGTAAACACACCCAGTGTGACTTTTCCATGAAGGCACAGCTTCATAGGTTCTTCTTTTGTGCCTTATGTAAAAGTGACCTGAGTGGTTGTATTTTAATCCCACGCTACTTTTTGGCCATCCCATCACGATGTTTTCTGTGACTGAAATGTCACTTCATGTGATCCTACAAACCATAGAGACATAAAATGCCTAGAACATCTGTCAGGTCTTGCCATTGGACTCTGTGGCAATAAGTACTGGATAGTCAACTACTTTGGACTAATAAGCACTAGTAATTCAGACGGACATTAGTCCGGACTACTTTAAGAACGGTTCTTATAACCCCTAGCGATTGGAGTTTTATAAGAACTGTACTTATCTCTTAGTCCGGACTAATAAACACCGTTGACAGCATTCAGATGGACCAACTAGTCCGAACTACATTCAGTAGGTCCGGACTAACTGTCTGTGTGAAAACGTCCTTACCCAGGCCACCCTTGGGCCTTATCCTGTAAGGACTTAGGATAACCTACTACAATCTGTTTGCTCCCTGCCAATTTATAGAAAAACTAGGATTAAGGACTTTGAAGTGGAAGATGAAAAGCTTTATTCCAGGGGAGCTAAGAGGAAGAGAGCCTGAAACTGGAAAACACTTTGCTATTT
Source organism: Sphenodon punctatus (assembly GCA_003113815.1). Lineage (NCBI taxonomy): Eukaryota > Metazoa > Chordata > Lepidosauria > Sphenodontia > Sphenodontidae > Sphenodon > Sphenodon punctatus. Next base: position 788,140 of record QEPC01003635.1, on the reverse strand, counting down.
GGGTACATGAGATACAATTTATTATTAATAAAAACTCCAAACGTAGGATAACATTGATTTTATAGCACCTTTCATCCAAAATGCATCGCACAAAATAATGCTGCCTCCAAATACCCCTATGAGATAAGAATTACTATTCACAGTCTGGATACAAAACTGATATCACACCAAGGAGTTTCTTTTCCACTGTCTGGCAGACGCTATGAAATTGTGTCAGATTTGAAATTGAGAGCCTGATTCTCATTTGCACTAGGGTGCCATTACAATGCTTGAGCTGAAGCAGCATAAGTGAAAATCAAGCCTCTTGTCTTAATTCCAAGTTTAGCCTTTTAAAAGAGAATTCTAGTTTTAATGAACGTAGCTCATTGCAAAGAGCTTGTCTCCAGAAGCACTATTAATTAATTAATTAATTAATTAATTAGACATTCTTGCTACCCTGCCGCTCCTGCCGCAGGCAGCTCAGGGTGGCTTACAATGAACACTAAAAACAACAATAACTAAAAACAAGTCATAAAAAGGAGGATAATAAAATAACCCACCCCTACCCATCCTAACCCACTCCCCCCACCCCTCTCCCCCGCCAAATGCCTGGTGGAACAGCCAGGTCTTACAACTTCTTCGAATGTAACTGTATAACGCTGGCTGTAAGAATCGCCATAGCCAAATGTAAAGTTAATGCACTTAGGATTCCATTGTACCAGCGCGGGGTTTTATTACCCTCATTGCTGTGATGAATGCTGCTCCCAAACTGACACAGAAATCAAAAACCCACCGCCACAACCCATGATAAGGTGTCAAAGAAAGAATCAAATTGGAAATTCAGAGCCTGACACACGTTCAAGTACTGCCGGCTGTTGATATGAACTGTAATCACAGCTATTTGCTTGGAGAGCAGCAGCAACAGCCTGCTGTTCTCAGCAATGCGGCTCATTGAGTTTCCCTGCTCACACGAGAAGCAGAGTTAACAGGGCGTGGTTACCAAACTAAAAGATACTCCAGGCTGAATGGACAGTATATTCTTTAAACACATTTTAAACTCTGCTAATTAAATACATTGTACAATGGAGCTAAAGAGAATTGGAAGGACATAAGTGGTTCTCAGCTAAGCGACTGTGTAATTCTTAAAGAGATGGAGGGAATATGTGTACCTAACCTGCATCTATTTTATTATTTGATTATTGGTTTTCCCTTGTATATAAATGCTTATGGTGTCCATCCAGTGTGGATCTCTAAGTAGCGCATTTTGGGCTGGTCAAGCTCTGACACGGCTTAATAGCAGACCTCGTTGTCAGGCAAAGAATAACTAAGAAGCACAGTTCAGTAGCAAAGACTGGAAACAGGTTTATTGTCTACAGCCATGGCCTTAGCATAGGGTGACCTAGGGCAACTGCCCTGGGCCCCTCTATTTTCTTTATTTCTGGGGGCCTACACTGTCCCCCCATTTTCACCAGGGCAGGGTATACAGCCCCGACTCCCTCCCAGCCGGGCCCCAAACATGACCATCTCTGGGAGTCAGAATTGACTCCCACTTGCTTGAGGAAAAGCCCCTGTGAGGTCAAAAAGCGTGAAAATTTTCACTAATAATAGTTGGTCCAATAAAAGATATCCCTGTACTACTGTGTCTCTACCTCTGTCGCTCTGGACCAACACGGCAACCACACTCTCTCTGGACTACAGAAATAAGAGGGATCATCTGAACTACTTTGTCTCTGCATCTTACATTTGTGACCAACACAACCACCNCAGGTTCTGCGTGATGGACTAGTGAGCAGGCGTTCCCCCATACCATGCTCCACCCCCACCCCGCGAGAGGTGGTTGTTCCCTGGACCTCTCTAGGCACTCCACCTGGGACACTATGGTCCTGGCGGACCTGCGTATGTGCGAAGGCAGCACATACCCTAACAGGCGGGAGGCGGCCACGTGGGTGTGTGTTTGTCTACATCAGCCAGCATGTGCCCACACAGTGGGCTCCACATTTGTCAGGGTGATGCAGTGCGTAGGGGCTATGCAATGGGTGGGTGGTGGCTGCAGGCAAACATCTGGCAGCCACCTAATAGACGAGCAGGTGGCCACTCTTCTGGAGGGGGCTAATCTGGGCTACTGTCTCATCTATTTTCACCCTTGGTTCCTAGGATCTCAAACCTGGGGGGCAGGATCCCTGGGAGGTACGGAAAATATTGGCAGGAGGGGGGAGGACTCCAGCTGGGAAACACCTAGCTCAGGGGTGCGCAACTTGATTTGTGCCGAGGGCTGGAAAATTTGGTTTGGACCCAACCCTGGGCTGCATGTGTGGTCCTGCCCCCAATTTGCATAATCCCACCCCCTGGCAGCGAGGAGCTGGGGCTGGCGATATGGGTGGCAGAAGCAGCAGTGAGGGGCTCAGGTGGAAACATCGGCGGCAGCAGGAAGTTGGAGTCAGGGAGGAGGGATCCGGCCAGCGCCTTTAATAGGCTTGCTCCCTGGAGGAAGGAGGGGCTGGAGGAAAGGTGATTGCCAGAGCTGGAAGAGGCATGGTGGGCCGCAAAAAAGGTCTTTGCGACGAAAGGAAGTCGGGCCACAGAAAAGGTTCTTGAGGGCCTCGTGCAGCCCTGACCTAGCTCCATACTCTCACTGAGCTAGGGGGAATCTCCAAAATAATGGAGCATCAAGAGGGAGGGAGAGTAAAATTTTAAAAAAAGGGCAGGGGTAGAGGGAAAGCAATAGACGGGTGGGAAAGGGGAGGGAGCAAGATGTATTCAAGGGCCTGTGTTCACTAAGTCTTCCCCACTGATGGCAACAGAAAAACACAGTGAACACGGATCTCTGGATGGATATATATGTCTGTGGTGACAGGGAGGGATCTCAGCTACCACAGACAAGTGGAAATGAGGAGAGNCGAGGGGGAACATGCAGGAACCTGCTGTCCTCCATGGGATTGGCTTTTCTCTCGTGCGTTGCGAGGGATGTTGTTGTACTTTGAGCCACCATGGTGGTGTATTTCATGTACACGTCCTTTAGAGCTCTATAGAGAGCTCTCAGCAGGACTGTGGGTGGGACCAGGGAGGTGGCCGGCTGTGAACGGGTCTGTTGGTGTGGGTGAACACCCTGGTTCATACGGGCAGGGGATGCGTGGTTGCCTATCCCCACACACTGTTTTGGCTTGCCCCACATGGTGCACTCTAGATTTTTCACCAGTGCCCCGTGAGAGGCCAGGAGTGGGTGCTGCGTGGCTCACGGGGGCACACGTCCCCACGCACCACCTTTAACTGAGCAGTTGGATGCATAGTTAATGGGTGGCCATGTGTGGTAGCGTCTTTTTAAATAAAATGTCAGTGTTAGAAGGTACCTTGAGAGTCATCTAGTCCAATCCCTGCTTGGATACAGGATAAGTACAACTAAAACATCCCTGACAGATGGTTGTCCAGCCTTTTTTTTTGAAAGCCTCCAGTGACAAAGAGACTACAGCCTTCCTAGGCAACTTGTTCCATTGTCGAACAGCTCTTGGTGTTAGAAAAAATTTCATGAAATCTAACCAAAGACCAAACCTATAATTTGAGCTTTATATTTCTAGTCCTGCCCCATGTAGCAATGAAGAACAGTTCCTTGCTATGGCAGCTCATAGATACTTGTGTCAGTCTTTTAGATATTTAAAGACTGCTATCGTGTTTCCTCTTAATCTTCTCGTGCTAGACTAAACATACCAAGTTCCTAGGGCTGGTCTTAGGATCTGAGGGGTGTGCAAAACAGACCAGCTTTGTTTTCATTTTGGATTTTTTTCTTTTTTAAAAATTGTATTTGTTTGTAATTTAACTTCATTTTAGTAATTAAGTTCAAATGCCATTATTTTCAATAGGCATCACTTTACAGGTCTTGCATTGGTTTAAATAGTGGTTTTACTTTGTCTCTCTGACACTTTCCCATCCCCAAACTTACAGAGAATGCCCCAGAGTGGCAGAATATCAGAGCAACTGACACACAGCAAGCAGGCATAAGAGGAGTAGGTACTGGCAATAGTCTATGGACCACAGGTTGAAAACGGCTGTATAGCAGGTTGGTGTTCCCAGGGGTAAGTCGCTGCAGGCTCAGACCCCCCCGGGCTGTCACTTCCATAGGGAATCAGCAATACTGCACAAGTCATGTGGGAATTAGCTCAAATTCTTTATTAAGTGCATACAGCCAAACTAACACTCTCTCTCTGGGCTGTCGGCTCAGTCACCTCACACTCTGCAGGCCCAGTCAAGTCTCTTTTGACTTAGCAGTAGTCAGGTGTAAGCTTCATGCACCCAAAGTCTATAGAAGCCAGGCCCACAGGCTCCTGGCTCACAATAAGCCTTCCCCAGGCAAGAGGCACCCTCCTGGGTATAGCCTTCCCCAATACCTGGGTCCACTCTTTCTTGGCTCTGGTTCTGGTTCTGGTTCTCCTAGCCTTGAGAACCTTGGAGAGCATAGAGTTGCAAGCAGGCTTCTTCCCAGGAGATGTTGCCTGCTTGACTTCCAGGCAGAGACTGACCTGCTCTCACTCCTGCAGCCTCTTATGAAGGCAGAGTGGCATGGCCAACCCTCCAGCTTTACTGCCATTAAAGGGCCAGCGTTCTGCCCACTCTGGCTCCTTACTTCTCAGCCTCTTCCTTTCACAGGCAGGTCTCAGGTTCTGGGTTGGCTACCCCAGACCCAATATGCACAGCCCTCTGACTGACCCACTCAGCTCCCTCTTAAAGGGGCAGCAGCCCTGCAGGACTTCCCCCTGCTACACACTGTTGTAGAGGGTCAGGGACCTGAAGTCTGGAGCATACTAGCGATTGGAAAATCAGAATTGGATTAATACAATTCACTCAATTTTAATCAGAATTGGATTCATATGATTCACCTGATTTCCCCCGATCCACCAGATTTTCATTGGATCCCTGGTAATTAATTGAGGGGTGCATTTACGCTTATTCCCCCCTCTCTCTGCTATTGAACTTTTCTAGGCTCTCCTCTGGTCCATTCATCATTCTAGGAACGTGGCTTAGGATGACTTCAACTGGAAATTTTCCAACTGATGTCAATGGGGTAAAATATGATCTGATTCTGATTCCGATATGATTCAAATATGATCAAACTAAATCCATTACCGAGCTGTTTTCAGGAGGGGCGGGATATAAATTTAAGAAATAAATATAAATAAATATAAATAATCCGATTCTAATTTTCAATACGATTTCCCATCCCTAAAGCATACCCATGGGTGTTCATGTCCCAGCAGAACTGCTTGCTTGGACTTTGCTGCGTCTCCCCCCACCCCATTCTCTTTCCCCTTTTGTTATTGGCACTCAATAAAGTGTGAGAAAGAGACTGTCAGACAGCAGGCCAGAACAGAAGCAGCAACAAGCACTGGCAGGCACTCCCAGGGGATTACATAGGCTTCCCAGTGTCCTCCTCCTAGCCCTCCTGATTGGTACTGCCAGGTTGCTGGCAGCATTGAAGAAAGACCTATTCCAGGGGTTTTCTGTGACCGTCACAGTGCTGCCTGATGTATTCCCAATGCTGATTGGCCAGCAGGAATGCCAATCATGTCTCCTGACTGCTCTCCCCCTCCCCCTTTCCTTCCCTAGAGTGCCTCACAGCCTCATAGGAGGCAGCCTTTATAGAGTCCAGCAGGGGCAAAATGAAAACGTATTTTTAAAACAAATTTCATTTGAATATACTTTCATTTCACTAACATGAATTGCACACCCTTATTAGACTCTGTAAGGTCTAGGAATTTTATGTCTGTCATAAAAACCAATTTTATGACAGTTTTACTGCAGTTTTATAGCACTTTTGTGGCAATTTCCAGCACTTCCCCAGTGCTTAGCTGTAAACTTTTCACCTCCACAGTCCCCAGAGGTGCACGCATGGCACACACAGGGCTTGGGACTGGCTCGTGGCAGCCATGTTCAACTTGCGAAAAATAATGGAAAATGGCAAAAACAGTGAGAAAGCTGGTAAGTTTCCACGTCGCCTGAATTTTAGTGAATGCTCTGCTTCCAATGGAAGCAACACTTGCTAAAGTTTTTCATTTCAAGCCTATGCATGGGCTCCCCAGGCCCGTGGGCCTTGGTGCAGGTGTGCCTGTTACAGTGCGCCCCTGAATCTGGGTACTCTCCGTTGTCTGGCAAGTTTGGATTGCTTTTGCTGTGGTTATGTATGGATCATCTGAGCTTTTTGTCTCAGATCCCCCATTACAGTTTGGTCTCTAACGATGGAATCTGTGAGCTTTCCAAAACTACAAGTTTGACTCAACAGCTTGAGACTATTTTCAGTTTCTTCAAACGTTTACTCCTCACTAGGGCTGAGACAAGAGAAGTGTCTCCGTTCTGACTGTTTGCCAGTGCTTGCGAGTGTCTATTCATCAGTCTCCAGAGATTCCATGCACCTACCATTTTTTCAGTTCCTTCCGGGAGTTTTTTTGGTCACTTTCTGGAAATTTTACGACCGTTTTACAGTCCTTTTTCTGGCAATTTCCAGCACTTCTCCGGTGCTTAGCCAGCACGTTTTTTGTGTCTCCACAAAAGTCTTGTGTTTTTCTAGGAGTGATTTTTATTGTACAGTCTCCATATCTAGATTGCTCTTCCTAGCTTAACTGTAGACTATCATAGATATTTATGTCTGCCTCAGCTGTTCTAAGGAAAATAACTACCTTTACTTATTTGTTGTCTCCCTGGTTTTACTTGTCAAAATGTAGTGGCAGGTTTGCTGTTTGAACCCTCAGAGTTTCAGCTCTGTTTGGGCTCATAGCTCCTTTTCCAGTCTTGTTCCTTCATTTCTCCACCATCTGCTGCTTGCAGTCTGTAACAGTGTGTGTGGTCCTGGGATAAGTTCTTCCAGGATTCATGCCCCACCGAGGACAGCCTGAGCAGGATCTTATCAGAAGTACTTTATTTACTCAGTGTCCACTCATATTGCATCACATTGGCTCTTCCTCTGGCCAGGCAGCCCAACATAGTTCCTGGTACCTTTAGTAACTCAGGCCTCCAAGCTCAGCCTTTCATTTCCTGGGCTGGCTCAGCAACACCCACCCCATCTAGCCCTACTTAGGCCCTTGGTTGCCCAGCCCTGGAGGCTAGCCCAGCTGAGGACATTCTCCTGCACTGCTTCAGCACCTCTGCCTCCCAAGCCGGTGCTAACCCTCCTTATAGGACCAGGGTCAGGCACACACCCCTCCCCCTTGAGTAGACAGGGCCACACTAAGTGGGCCTGGCTAACCCTTCTGTTGTGGGACTCTAACCCGCTCAGGCTACTGGCTCAATCGCCCCCCTGTACACTTAACATGATGGCTCATCTGCATCCCTGCACTCCTCCTGCACCCCTTTTGCCTGTCTCTGGGCACAGGTCTGGGCTCCCACCAACCTTCTCAGTAGGGTGGCTCCTCCACACCCTGCTGTATTTTCTCTAACCCTTCCCAGTCGTAGGATGTGGTTGCCAGCTTGTCTGCCCCCCTGCAACCCTACATCCTTGAGGATAACAGCTTATCTGCCTCCCTTCATCCTCAGTTGAGGTCTCTGGAGTAGCCCCAATGCTTGGGCACTGCTTTTACCTGTGACCCCATTGGCTACCAGCTCAATCGCCCCCATGTAGCCTATCCAGTTAACTCAGTCAGGGAACTCTAACCCCAGTACACACTCCTCTGGTGACTCTAACCCCAACTCAGGGGTTAAGGGGATTTCAACCCCAGTTTTTCTAGTCAGAGAACTCTAACCCCATTCAGAATTGTAGCCTCCTCCTCCCCTATAGCCAGCCCAAATTTCCAGAGTGTTGTCCTCAGGGAACTCTAACCCCATCTCTCTATGTGGGGATGCTAACCCCCATTAATGCAGTCAGGGGGCTCTAACCCTATCCCTTTAAAGGATGCCGCTCATCTGCCCCTCTGCAGCCTCAGCTCTCTCTAAAAGATGCTGGCTCATCTTCCCCCCTGCATTTTCAGCACAGCCATAACACAGTCAGGGAACCCTAACCCCATAGGTGAGACCCCGCCACAGGCCCTCCCAAATCTCCCAGTCACCAGCCCATGGACCCTACAAAATTGTCCCACTACATCCATTACATGACACAACACACTGTACATTTCCCAGGGCTCTCAGGGGTCTCTAACCCCACAGTCATACAAACCTTTGGGCACCTGCTTCCTTGGGGCCACTAATACATCTCTTGCAGTGTGAGGCCGGAGCGAGGACAGCGAGGGGCCACCCCCCTGACAGCACGCACACGACACCTGCAGGCCTGGACTCCCCCGATACCTGAACAGGTAACACCTATGATGCCTCCCTATACCTCCCTTGCCTCCTCGCCCTCTATCACCTCCCTCCTTCTAGCCTTTCTCACGCACCCCCTCCTTCTCCCTCTTCCATCACCAGCGGCCTTTCTCCAGCCAACCTACCCCTTATTCTCACCCACGCCCATCCCCCCTCCCCACCCTCATCCCCCCTTACCCATTCCCCCTAGGCCCAAACCCGCGACACCCAGGTGTTCCACAGACCATTGTGGCCAATACGAGGCCAGTGCACGACTCACACCCCCCAAACCCGGCCGTTCCCCATCCCCCAACCTCATCCGCATCCCCTGCCTTCCCAAACACCAATTGCCTTTTTCCTGCTCCCTCTGGAACTGCCGCTCGTCCGTGGCTAAAGCTCCCTTCATCCACGATCTCTTCCTCTCTCGCCCCTTTCAACTCCTGGCTCTTACGGAAACCTGGATCACGCCCTCCAACTCTGTTACCCCGGCTGCTCTATCCTCCGGGGGCCTGTCGTTCTCTCACCGCCCCCGCCCTGAGGGCCTGGGTGGTGGTGTGGGCTTGCTCCTTGCTAAGCACTGCCAATTCAAAACCCTCTCCCCTCCCCCCTCCTCCTCCTTCCCTTCCTTTGAGGCCCACTCTGTGCGCTTATACTCCCCTCTACACCTTCGGGTTGCTGTCATCTACCGCCCCCCGGGTTCCCTCTCCTCTTTCCTCCCGGACTTTGAATCCTGGCTCACCTTCTTCCTCTCCGATGATATCCCCACTCTTATCCTTGGTGATTTCAACATTCACGTTGACACGCCCTCCGCCCCCTCTGTTTCCCGCTTTCTCTCTCTCGCTTCCTCCTTTAATCTCCGACTCTGGACCGACTCCCCCACTCATACTGACGGCCATTCCCTCGACCTCGTCTTCACTCGAAACTGTTCTCTAACTGACCTCTCCTTTGACCCCTTCCCTAGTTCTGATCACTTCCTCGGCTCCTTCAGCCTTTCCCACCGACCCCCCTCCGCCTCCCCCTCTATGCGCCCCTTCCGCAATATGCAGGCCCTTACTCCCTCGGAGTTTGCCGCACATCTTTCCCCCCTTCTCCCCCCCGTTTTCGCCTCCTCCTCCCCTGACTCTGCTGTCTCTGCTCTCAACGCTTCTCTCTCCTCGACCCTTGACTCTCTTGCCCCCCCCTCTGCTCGCCCCGTCCGCCCCCTCGACCCCCGCCCCTGGCTTACCCCTGCCATCCGCTACCTCCGCTCCTGCGCCCGGGCTGCCGAACGCCTCTGGCGCAAATCCCGCTCCCTCCCTGACTTCCTCCATTACAAATTCTCCCTCTCCTCCCTCTCCTCGGCTATCTCCCTAGCTAGGCAGCGCTATTATGCCTCTAGGATCGAATCTTTCTCCCGCGACCCTCGCCGCCTTTTCTCTACTTTCGACTCCCTTCTCAAACCCCCCTGCCCTCCCCCGCCCTCTTCCCTTGCTGCTCGGGATCTTGCGTCGTTCTTCACCTCCAAGATTGACAAGATCCGTCGGGATATTGCCTCCCGCCCTCTTCCGCCCCCCGCCCCCCTCCCTCCTCGCATCCTTCCCTCCTGCCTCTCTCCAGGAAATCTCTGCTCTTCTCTCTTCATCCAACCCCTCCACCTGCCCCCTTGACCCGATCCCCTCCCGCCTCCTGACCTCTATTGCTCCCACTGTCGCTCCCCCCCTTCTGCATGTTGTCAATCTCTCCCTTTCCACAGGCTCCTTCCCCTCTGCCTTCAAACATGCCACTGTCTCCCCCATCCTCAAAAAGCCTACCCTGGACCCTTTCGATCCCTCTAGTTACCGGCCGGTCTCCCTCCTTCCCTTTGCTTCGAAGCTCCTGGAACGTGTCGTCTACTCCCGCTGCCTGAACCTCCTCTCTGCCAACTCCTCCCTGGACCCTCTCCAGTCCGGCTTCCGCCCCCTCCACTCTACTGAAACTGCCCTGGCCAAGATCACCAATGATCTACTTGTCGCTAAATCGAAGCGCCACTACTCCGTTCTTGTCCTCCTTGACCTCTCTGCTGCCTTTGACACTGTCGACCACTCGCTCCTCTTGGACTCGCTTTACTCTTTGGGCTTCCGTGGCTCTGTCTTTGACTGGTTCTCCTCCTACCTCTCTGACCGCTCCTTTAATGTCTCCCTCCCCGAGTCGACCTCCCCCTCCCTTCCCCTCTCGGTTGGGGTTCCCCAAGGTTCTGTCCTTGGCCCTCTCCTCTTCTCTATCTACACCCGGTCCCTTGGTGAAATTATTGCCTCCCACGGGTTCCAATACCATCTCTATGCTGATGACACCCAACTCTATCTCTCTACCCCCTCTCTCTCCTCCTCTGTCCGCTCACGCCTCGTCGACTGCCTCTCTGATATCTCCGCCTGGATGTCCCGACGCCAACTCAAACTGAACATGGCCAAGACTGAACTCCTCATTTTTCCTCCATCCCCCTCCTCTCCCTCTGACCTGACCGTCTGCATTGATGGGGTCACCATCCGTCCTGTTCTCCGTGCCCGCAGCTTGGGCTTCATTTTTGACACGCACCTCTCCTTTAAACCTTACATTGACTCTGTGGCCAAATCCTGCCGATTCGCTCTCCTCAACATTGCCCGCATTCGCCCCTTTCTATCTGTCTCCTCGGCCAAAATCCTTGTTCATGCCATGGTTATCTCTCGCCTCGACTACTGCAACCTCCTCCTTGCTGGCCTCCCTCGCTCCCACCTGTCCCCCCTTGTTGCGATCCAAAACTCTGCCGCCAAGATCATTCACTCTGCCCGTCGCTTCGACCATGTAACGCCTCTCCTCCTCTCCCTTCACTGGCTCCCCCTTCCTGAACGTATCCTGTTCAAACTCCTGGTTTTCACGTTCAAATCGCTCCATGACCAAGCTCCCCCTTACCTCTCGGACCTAATCGCCCTACGCGCTCCTGCGCGCGCTCTCCGCTCTTCCGCTGTCCCCTCCCTCGCTCTCCCTCGCTTCTCCTGCTCGCCCAACCGCCTTCGTCCCTTCTCCCTCGCTGCCCCGCATGCCTGGAACTCCCTCCCTGCCGACATCCGCCTTGCCTCCTCCCTCCGCTCCTTCAAATCCCTCCTCAAGACCCACCTTTTCCATGCTGCCTTTCCCAATGCCCTCTAGTCTTTCCCCTTGCTCTTACTGTCAGCCCTCCTCTGCTGACTGCTGCTACCGACCACCTTGTAACCAAGCCAAGTACACGCACCTGAGACTTCGCATCCGCCTGAATGTTTGTTTGTCTTCTCCCATGTCTCTCCCGCTGTCCCCTCTCCTTGTCTCCCCCTCCTTGTCTTTTAGATTGTAAGCCACAGGTAGGGACCGCAGCTGATTATATGTTCTGTACAGCGCCAGGTCGTTACTGGCGCTTTATAAATGTTTAATAATAATAATAATAATAGTCTGAGCTGCACCTCTGGCCTCTTCCCGGGTCTCTGCAGCTGCTCTGTAGGGAGCTTACAGTGCACAATTCTCCTCCTTGTCCACATGCTCGATCAGGAAAGACACACCCTCGTCCTGGGTGCTTGACAGCAGTCCTGTCTGAGTGTGCCTGCATTCTTCACCATATGTAACAGTGTGTGTGGCCCCGGGTTAAGTTATTTCAGGATCCACACCCCACTAAGGCCAGCCCAGGTAGGATCTTATCAAAAGTCCTTTATTTATACAGTGTCCACACATAGTTCATCACATGGGCTCTTCTTCTGGTCAGGCACGATCCCTCCTGAAGCCAGCCAGCCCAATATAGTTCCTGATACCTTTAGTAACTTGAGTCTCCCTGGCCAGGCACAGTCCCTCCTACAGCCAGGCAGTCAGCTTAGAGGCAGAGCCCACCCTGGCTCTTGTCCAATGCTGGCCTTAACAGAGGACGGCCTGGGGCAGCTGCCCCGGCCCTGCTCTTTCTGAGGGCCCCGCAGTGGCCTCTATTTTCACCAGGACAGGTTGTGGGGCCGCCACTCCCTCTCAGTGGGGCCTAAAATATGACCACCTTCAGGGAACCACAGAGATTGCCCCCAAGGGGGAGGGGCCAACAGGGACCCCACATTTTATCTTTACCCAGGGCCCTGAAAATCCTAAGGCCGGCCCTGCTCTTGCCTCACCCACAACCAACCCCCTAATGAGAGGCAGGCTCAGCCTTTCAGTTTCTGGGCTGGCTCAACCACGTCCAGCCTGGCTGGCCCTACTCAGGCCCTTGGTTGCCCAACTCTGGAGGGTAGCCCAGCTGAGTTGCATTAAGACGTCATTCCATGCTGCTTCAGCACCTCCACCTCTGAAACCCACACTAACCCTCCTTAAAGGGCCAGACACCAAGCCTGACCCTACTACACAGTCCACTCCTGGTACCAGGTTTGATTAGTTCTTAAGACAGACGTTTGAGCAGAGATTGAGGGAAATAGGTGTTTGTTAGTGGTTTTGCCTGGTGTTAGTAGGAGGCACCGAGGGCACCCCAGTGCCCCCCTCCTGGGCACCACCCCCGCTTCCCCCTCACTACCACCAGCCACGGTTGCTCCATTGCCACCAGCACCTTCAGGTGCTGCGGCAGCCAGGCTGGCTGACGGCGGCGATACAGCACTTCCAGGTTCCCCGCCAAGCGCGGGGTCAGGGTCTGTGCTGCTGTGGCATTCTGCATGGCTGCAGGTGCATCAGGGTGGGGCTACAGGGATAAAATGTCGGCGCTGAGACTGAGACAGCACTGGTAATCAGAGCAAGAAGCTGGCCTCCACCTGAGAGCTAAGTGGTTCCTTGTGTATATTGTTGTGTGGTGTAGTGCTTGTATCCTGGGTGCTTGTCCTTCCCTTGTGGGGGTGTAGTGGGGGCGTGAAAGGTGTGAGACTGAGGGTGTGCGTGTGTGCCCTTCCCCCTCCTGGGGTTCATTTTCCCAGTCCTGAGTGTGTTGCCCTCCCCCTTCCTTCCTGGTTTTCCCAAGGGGTCCTATCCCTTCTTCCCCACCAGGTCTCACTGAATCACCCGGACCCCTTCCCCCCAGTGTGAACATGGGTGACTGTAACGTTAGTAGGGAGATAACAGGCTCCGGCCTTCCTTCATGCTCTGCGCCCTATGATGATAGGGGCCTAGTCTCTGTGAGACTTCACAGGCCCACATACTATCCTGATGGGCACCTTTTCCCTTTCAGTACAAGGCAGAGCCAAGGCAGGCCCGGAGGGCATGCAAGCATGTGTATGTGGTGGGACACCCTCCCCATTCCCACTGACACCTGGATGCTTCTTCTAGGTGGCTATTGACTCTTTCAGAGTAAACATCTCAATTCATGTATGTCTACAAGGCTAGACAGAGTGACATCGGCATGACTCCTCACATACCCAGTCACACTGCTAATGCTGCTGCAGCATCCTATCAAACAGCTATTGGGCAATAAACATTTTTCTCCAATTACTGAGCAAGTGGTTGTAGTTGAAGTGACAGAGCTTTGAAAAGGAAACCTGAAGGTCAGCAGTTTGAATTTTGCTTATGGCAGAGGATATTATATATGTGTGGGTGATTTCATTTTAACAGTTTGCTATTTTAAAATGGGTGGACCCAGGGGGCAGTGCTTCAGGGCTCAAGAATTGGGACAGAAGAAGGGCTTCTTTCAGTTTGGGCTGTTATTACTCCATGGCATAAACTGCAAGATTTTAAAGGAGGTAACAGTGTCTATTGTATTTGTCTGAATAGGACGTAACATATTTTTCATCTGCGTAAACAGTAACTAATGATAATCACTAGATATCCAGCTGGGGAGAATTATTTGATGGCAAGTACACTGTTCTCCTTTGTCACTCTTGGATGAAAAGCTGCATGACTGAGTCGCTACAGTGAGTTACCACTATAGCATTATCTTCACTGCTGGAGCTGCTTTCATGATGCCTTTAATATTCCATATTGTTTTTGGGGAATTTCCTCATTTATCACGAGGAAAGCGTTGTACACCCTACAAAGAAGCTCCTTGCATTGTTTATACAAGAATGCAAATGTTGAAGAGGTGTATTTATTTATCATCATACTAGAATGCAACATCTCAGGCTACAGGAGTAGGAACGTCAGCCTGTGTGCTTTGAAACAATGCTTTCAAAAAGCTGATTTTACAATGTAAAATACCTCAGCATTTTACTGAGGCTTCTCGGGAGAGGCAGCTTTCAAATTCAATGGCAATTTTGTATAATTATTTCATCTTACCCAATTCTAAAGCAGTTTCCATCAACACAAAGTTCCTTTTGCTGCTCCTAGAGGTTCTTTCTTTCGTGTTTCATTCCTGTTTTTCCTTGCTGTTAATCTATACAGCACATACAAGATGGGTATTTTTCTTTGTTCTTTTCATTCACTGAGCACAGATATTTTACCACTTTCTATATAATAAAATAGGCTGTTCTCAGTGTTTCTTTCTGCAAGAGAAATGACTGAGGATACGGAGTATTGGCCCACAAACCTCTGAGCAGCACTGGTTCTATGATAGGATTTTTTTTTTAAAAAAGAAAAGAAAGAAAACAAAAAAGAAGTGAAACCAGTATATCTAGCAAGGTGACATGAAAGCATTATTCCCTACTTTGGTGATGAAAGGCAGACATTTTAAGAAGTGTTCAGGAAAGGAAAAGATATATTAGAAGGAGCTAAATATTTCTTTACAAAAATAAAAACCAAGTTGTTCACTTGCTTAGATGTAGAGATCAAAACCAACTCTGTTGCGTAGAGAAGAGCAGAAATAGTTCCAAGTATGCAAGAAGCAGTGGAAATAGAGTTCTTAAAGGAACCTGTCCTGGGTATGTCTTCACTTCTGGAAGTTATGGATGCTATAGCTAATAAGCGAATAGCTAATATGATCTTGGTTCAATTCTCAACCCGACTGCAGGTTTTTAGTGAGAGCTTTCTGTCTAAGTGTCTAAATCACTTGCTATGGTATTTGGAAAAGCTCCCATCATTAGCCTAACAGCTTTCTTTAAAGCAAAAGGGAATTGGGTTGTTTTAGGTTGTTTCAATTGTCATTTTATTGTTGTGTATTTTAATGTGTTTTTAAAATGTTGTTAGCCACCCCGAGATGCCTGAGGCAAGAGGTGGTGGCATATAAATTTTAATATAAATAAATAAATAAAATTATGTTGCTGACTTCAATGGGAGCAGAATTAATCACGTTCTGGAGATGCCTCTCTTTCTTCTTGTTCACAAAGACAGTTAGGCTACTGGATTTGAGGCTGATTAGAACTGGTCTGAGGCAGTGCCTAGGCAGTGGGTGTATTCAGAGGTCTGAGGTAAGCTTAGTTGCGGCTGGAGAGTCAGAGGCCAGAGATTAATGCTGAGGCATGAGGCAGAATCCAGACTAGATGCTGGTGACAAAGGTCAGAGCTGGGGAGTCAGTGTAAAGGAGAAAGGGGTATGTGTGGGTGTACCAGGGGCATAGGAAGGCTGTGCAGGGCCCAGGCTCAGTTACCATTATAGGGATGGGAATTTTGGTTTCAGATAGAACTGAAAGTTTCCGATAATGGCCATTTTGGATTAATCCGAAATTTTGGTTCTTTTTTGGTATCGGTTGTTTTGGATCTTTTGCACTGATTTTTGTTTTGTATTTTTAACATTGCGGTTTAAGCCGCAATGTAAAAAATCCGAGGGGGACAAACCACAATGTTAAAAATCTGAAACAAAAAACAATGCAAAAGATCAGAAACAACCGATACCGAAACGAGAATCGAAATACATGAGAACCAAAACCGAAAGTAACAGAAACTGAAATTTTGCCTCGAGTCCCACCCCTAGTTAACAGTTATGGGCCTCCTAAAAGCAATGGGGCAGAGTCTTCAGAGTGGTAGCAGGGTGTGGGGTCTACAGGGTGGAGGTGGGAGCTTACCTTGGCGACACAAGAGCCACACTTCAATCTTCTGCGGCTGTAGAAGAGCCCCAGCCAGGATCACCACTGCAAGCTGCCTCAGGGGTGTGGGTGGGTGGTCAGGAGCTCACTGGGAGCTATGCCACTGCTCTGGGGGAGCTATGCCACTGTTGGAAAAGCTCCCATCAGCCACATCATTCATGGAATAATTATCCAGTGGTGAGACTATCTGGGGAAATGATTGTGTGAAGAGTAAGGTGTTAGGTGTTAAATGGCACATAATTAACACGTTTCCCTGTTCACATGATCAGTCACATCTGGGATAAGCTACTCTAGAGTGTGTGCTCCATGCTGCTCTGTAATCAGGAGTCCGTACCTGTGGGAGGAAGCACTCCTGCGTCACCTTGTTTGTGTGAATACAAGTGGAGTTAAAGTAAGTTCAGGGGTTATTACTTTGAATGTAGTGTTCATTTGAACAAGCTCTGTCTGTGACTCATTTCTCTGTTCATAAAATGAAATAATTGCACTTCCTCTCTTCCACCCAGCGGGGCTGATCCTAAGCCCTATGGAATCACACACGGGGCACACACAACATGCACATACAGGAGCACACAACTTGCGTGCAACCCACATGCACCCCCGTTATGGGGGCTGTGGCGCATGCACAAGCCGCTGACGTACACATATATGCACATGCACATGCACATGGGGGCTCTGAATCGTTCCCACTGTCTCAATTTGGTGGAAGTGCAAATTGCACTTTGTGCCCCTGTCACAAAGGGACCCTGCTCTCAGGTGAGGCATTACTGTAATGCAATAGTTTCCCACAGGCTGTTTGTGTTCTGGACTTGGGTTTGAATCTGTCTTAGCCATAAACTTCATGCTTTGTTTCTATGAAACATGAGTGAAAGGGGCAATTAACTGGAGGTATGAACACCTAGGCCAACCAGTCCCTCCATAGATATCACACACAGCAGCTACCAGTACCCTGGTTCCTTCATTTAATCTCTGCCTCAGCATTTGCCACCTAACCCTTCTCCTGACCATTGCCTCCTGCTGATAGCTTGGCTCCTCACTTGACTCTGGTGTCTTAGCTCCTGATATCTAACATCCGATTTAGTTTGGGTGGGTTCCACAGCTGACTCCTGACTCAGCAGAGCTTCCTGCATATGACCTTGGTTTGTCCTTTGCCTTGGATTCTAATCTCTCAGCTCTGACCCCTTCAGTGGTTTTGTTTTGGTTAGTTCAGGTACGTTGTTTCCGTGCTTTGCTTTCAGAAACCATTTGTAAACTTCAGAAAGTTTTTGCAACAGTTTATAATCAGTTCTACTTTGTGGCTTTATGTAAGAAAGTGACTGTTTTTTCCTCCATCTGACAATACAACAGAAAACCCCTAACTGAATACCCGTAGGGACATGCTTGGTGTCCTGATAAGGAGAACTTCTACTCTAAATAAACTGAAATAAACCAAAATGAAATATCCAAACAAGCTGATATGTGATTATTTGTTCCAGGTACAGATAATTGCATATTATTCAGATAGATATCCAAAAGTGCAAATAATATTGGTAGATACAAATCCACTATCCATTTCATCTCTATCCTTGACTCTCGCTGAGATCCTGACAGGTTCTTGTTGTCAGCTGTTAGCATGACAAAAACATCTCTACAGTTGCTTCTGCCTAACACCTTAACTGGCAATCTCTCCAGATACAACAAAGAATGCACTGGCTTTAAGTGTGAACTCCTTGCTCAAGGTTAGGGCTGAGGAACATTGTTTGGTCTGTTGCAATTCCTTTGTCCATGCTGTACGTACTCTGTGGATCGAGCTTTTCAGTTTCCAGGGACATCCAATTTTGACACCTATCTAACATTACGTTCAGTCTAAAAAGAAAAAAAAAACAGAGAAAGCAAAATATACCACCCCTCCCCCAAGTTGACACACCATCAGCCTGTTCCTTGAGGCTGTTATGCTGTTAATAAAATACTTAGACAATAACTCTCTCGCGTATCATTGTCAGAAGTCAGTGTATCACTCAGCCGTTTTTAATACCATCTTCCACAATCTGAAAAGGTCTGTGCACCAGGGACCTTGGCTTACAATGGGGTGATCACAGTCTATGGTAATTTGCTGACAAAGAGATGAAGGAGGAAGAAAATAGCGTCTGTGGCTCGTCCCGGGAAAGTATCCTTAAAGGAATCCTGCTTAGATAATATCCTCCAAATCTCCTTGCTGCACCATTTCTCCTTGACAATGTTATTTTATCTTCATACTGCATTTCCCGTTTTGTGCAGATGGATGCCAAAGACAAACACTGGTGAGTCTAGGGCATCAGGCATTGATAATCTTTTATCAGATGGAGATTCGGCTGATTAAGGACTGCAGAATGAACGCAGAATGATGCCGTGGCACAGCGCTATGAAACATGAATCGCAAAACTGTGTGATGTTATTGTGAATTGGCACCAGGACATAACTATGTAATGTAAATGAGATAAAATGGGGAATAAGATGATGTGATATAGACAACTGAGTCGGGGACGTGACAGAGGTTTACAAAATCATGAATGGTGTGGAGCAAGTATACAGGGAGCTGTTATTTACCCTTTCTCAAAATACTAGAACTAGGGGGACACCAGATGAAATTAACTGGCAGCTGGTTTAAAACTAATGCGAGAAAGTATTATTTTTATTTCTCCACTCAGCACAACAGTTAACCTGGGGAACTCATTACCAGGAGATGCTGTGAAGGACAATAGCATGTCTGAATTAAAAAAAGAATTGGATAAGTTCTTTGAGAATAAATCCATAAATGGCTAGTAGTCAAGTTGAGCAGGACTGGAAGCTTTGGACTCTTGGGGGCTGGAAATAAACAGTAGGAAATGGGTCACTCTTTTATGTTCCGCCAGGCGATTGGTGTAGGATGGGGGGGGAGGGGTGATATGGAGGGCTAGGACTGTCTCTTATACACATCTAGATGTGTATAAGAGACAGATTTTAAGCCCTTCCCCCCCCCCTCCAGCCCTGATGTGGAGACCCCCCGGGCCCCAGGAGTCTGATGAGGTCAAGGCCTTTCGGGCCAAGTTTGAGAGGCCCACCTGGGACTTTGTGGCTGGCCACCATGAAGGAACTGCCTGGTGGAGCAGTTCCAGGTGGAGAAGAAGATGGTGGAGGTGTACGGCCAGTACGTCTCCGCCGAGATGGAATGCCTGGAACTATACAACCAGGCGCTCTCCAGGTGGCATTGGGCCATGGAAGAGGCCGTGGAGTTTGCCGTGGCCCACGGCTATGACCAACAAGAGTCCCGGGTGGCCGCCCCTCAGTCCTGTGCTGCACCCCAATGGCTGTTGCCTTTCCCTCAAGTCCTGGGGGACAGAGACTAATAGTTTAATTTATAAGTTTCTTTTCAATGTTTGATTTGTTTTCAGAATGTTGTTGTTGTTGTTGCTTTGTTCTTGTTGTTGTTATTTAAATAGTTTTAATAAAAGTTGTTGTTTCTTGTTACGAGCTTCATTTGACCTGTCCAATCTTTTATCCCTATGTGCTGACATTCTGGCTGGCAGGTGGCAGAATCTCATACAGCTTGTCGATCCCTACCAGCANAATAAATAAATAAATAAATAAATAAATATATGTTGTTGTTGTTGTTTGTTATTATTATTATTATTATTTTATTTTATTTACATAGCTTCACAAATGTACCTGGCACTTTATAAAGTAATAAAATAGACATGGTCCCTGCCCTAGGGATTACAATCTGAGAGATGGGGTGGGGGTTGACAAAGGAAGGGGAACAAAGGGAGAGACAAGGGGTGTAACATTCACAAAGATGTGAGGTCCCAGGTGCACGCGCTTGGCTTGGTTACATCGAGAATGAAGGCTGGCTGGTCCATGTGGTGAGGATATGAGTACACAGACCTCAGGTAACAGATTGTACTGGATGGAGGGTATCAGCAGGAGTTAGGTGAGGGGAGCAAGGAGTCAGGGAGGGCAGAACAGAAGAGGTGGGTCTTGAGGGATTTGAAGGTATGAAGGGAGGGGGTGAGGCAGATGTGGGCAGGGAGGGAGTTCCAGGCATGGGGGGCAGCTAGGAAGAAGGGATGAAGGCGGTTAGGGGAGCAGGGGAGGCATGGGAGGGCGAGAGAGAGGAAAGAGGAGGAGCGGAGTTCACGGATTGGAGTACAGAGGGAAATTAGCGCAGAGAGATGTGGGGAGCAAGGTTGTGGAGAGCTTTATAGGTGAAGACTAGGAGCTTGTGCAGGATTCATTCAGCATTCATTCATATATATGTTATATATTTTTATATATAAATTGCCCCGAGTTGCCTGAGGCAGGAGGGATGGGTTATTAAATGTGAAAAATAAATAATTAAAATAAAATTACTTGTTGCGAATTTCTCTGAAGCAACTGAAGCTGGTCTCGGAGACAGGATGCTAGGCTAGATGGACCATTGACTGACCCAGTATGGCACTTCTTATGTTCTTATGACATATTGACAATATTAATACAGTGAAATCTTCCTCACTGGCATTTCTAACCCAGAGCCGTCCTTACTCCGGACATACAAGTCCTCTGCTACTTTCATGGGAGATGTAAGGCATGTCTCTTCAGTGCATCAGCCAGCTGATTGGCACTGTCAGTACTAGGGCTGAGCGTTTGGGATTCGATAAAACACAAATAAACCCCCAAAAGTCCATTTCAGCTCCCATATTCAAAATGCAAATACTAGGTCTGATTTGGGTTTTGAGTGAACCCAAAAAAAGTAATATCCGAGGTCTTGAACTGGCCCCCCCAAAACCACAGCACGTATCCAATTTGGAGCTGGGCTGCTCTCTGACTCTCAGCTCAGCTTGGGGAGC
Source organism: Sphenodon punctatus (assembly GCA_003113815.1). Taxonomy (NCBI): domain Eukaryota; kingdom Metazoa; phylum Chordata; class Lepidosauria; order Sphenodontia; family Sphenodontidae; genus Sphenodon; species Sphenodon punctatus. The sequence continues at coordinate 767,224 of QEPC01003635.1, read as the reverse complement.
CTGTAGGGAGCTCTCCACATTTGCAAGGGCTGCCGCTGTCACAGAACTGGAGTTTCCAGAACCGCAGCCAGGCCCAGGCTAACAAAGCCCAGCCCAGCCAGGGAGAAAGGGTGAGCATCCTTGGTAGCTTCATCTCTGCAGAGATTGCCAGTTAAGGTGTTAGGCAGAAGCAACTGTAGAGATGTTTTTGTCGACCCTAACCAAGCCAGTGATCCTCCTGAGCCCTATGTCCCATTCCCACCTATGGATCCCACTTTCCACAAGTCAATAACTCTCCTCAGCCAGAAATCACTCCCACCCCCCCACCCCCGAGTCAGAACCGTGCTGTACTGATACACTTCCTCACAAAGCTATTGTGCTTGACTCACTGGGTGACATTTTTATTTGGAAGAGCATTTGGTGGGCAGGGATGAGGTCTGGTTGGGTTATTGGGTAGGGTTGTGGGGAAGGTGGGAATTCTGAGGGGTGGGAAGGAGTGTTTTATTGTATTCATTTTTATTGTTTTATTACTGTAAGCCACTCTGAGCCCTTGTGTAAAGGGTGGTGTATACATTTGAAAAATAAATAAATAAAAACATACCTGCAGCTGGCACGGTGACTCCCTGGCCCAGCCCCGGGGTGGAAAACAGCAGCTGCCTCATGGATAAGACATAAAAGGGTGAGGAAAAGACACTCTTGTTTGCGACACCCACTGATGTCAGTGGAAAGTCATTTCATGGTTTCATTCCATTTTGCATCAGGCCTTTACACAGAGAAAAGAAGAATCTGCCCCTGAGTTTGTCACTCCATTCCTACCAGTTTTTTGTTCCATTTACTGTAGAGTAGGAACAAAACACTATATAATGAGAGCTGTCAATCAATTCAAATTTTTAGTTAATTAACTGTGATGGGATGGGTGAACAGATTGTGGTTCAGGTTCGGCCGTTCGGTTCAGCCGTTTGGTTTGCTTGCCACGTTTGGGTTCAGCTGTTCGGTTTGGTTGTGTTTGGTTTGGTTCGGGTATTCGGAAAAAGTATCGTGAGAGCCCGTGATCGTGCCAGAAACCGGAAATTTGAGTGCGTGCGGAGCTTGTGTGGGTGAGAACATGTGTGTTGCGGCTGGCTGGGTGTTTGGTTGTGGTGTGTGTTGGTTTTGGTTTGGCTGGTTGGTGAGTGTTGGTGGGTGCTGTGTGTGTGTGTGTGTGTTGGCTGTGTGTTTTTTTTGTTTTTGTTTTGTTTTTTAATGGAGAAGAAGGTGACCAGTTCCACCACCATTAAACGCTGGGCCTGGGGGAAGACCAAGGTGGCAGAGCCGGTGGTGGAGGAAGAGGTTCCTCCAGCCGCTGCTGGACCTTCGGTGGTGGAGGAGGAACCAGAGCCGGCAGGCATAGGATGTGCTGCTGCCACTGCTGCCAGGTTTGTAAACTTTTTTTTTACTTTGAGGACAAGAAACTTAAGGCTCTATCCGTTAGAGTGAGCTCACTGGCGTGCGGGTAGGTGCATGGGTGGTGGGCATCAGTCAGGCACAAACAGTGGGCATCAGCGGGTAGCAGAGGATGTCTGCCACAGTGAGAGAGGGTACTGTAGTGTGGGGGGCTTTTCCAGAAGTCAGGCATGAGCATGAGCAGCACCCCCACCCAAACATGTGCCAGGCTAGCAAGGGTCTCCACTCTCCAGTTGCCATCCCATTCCCTACGCACCCCCAAATAAGGGCAGGATTTGCACGTGCCAGCCA